>SJYO01004576.1:7550942-7771197 GCA_006410555.1 Capra ibex
AATATGTATATATATATAGAATGTCCCACCACCTATATGTGGAAATATTTTTAGATACTTAGACATGGAAATTTTAGTCACGTAAAATAAAATGTATTTAACATGAAATTTTTAATGTAATTTTTCAAATTGTCCAAATCTTCTATTGTAACTTCTTTAAAAGATCTTTCAGTAGTTCATTTCTGTGATTCTTTTTTATCCAGTCTCCTGGTCAGGTCCTCCGTGGGTAGTAATGTTTATCGTGCTCAAGGAGGTCTTTTTCCTCTTGGTTCTTCTATTTCCCCTACCTTAATGGTTTATTTATTAAATTCTTTTTAAAGACTTTTCATCAGATATATACGTAAAGTTTAGAATTGAAAGGTGAATTGGAGGGACGAACTCCTAGTGGGGATTACAGTCATGAGTCTTTAGACGGAATAATATTCATGGTGTACCACGAGGGGATAACCTCGCGAGTATTAATGGATTGTCAGAAGATTACTGACTGTAAAGACGTCGAAGGTTAGAAAACTATAATATTCGTTACAACGATTATGGTGCACCGAGTCGCCCATTTCTTAGACGGACGTTACGTCCTCTATACCCAAGGTAGGGACCTACCCTTTCTAGGGGATCTCCTCTACCGTTAGATGAGGTCATAGGAACGGACTTTTTAGGGTACCTGTCTCCTCGGACCACCCGATCTCAGGTCTCCAAACGTTTCCCAACCCGTGCTGACTTGTTAATTCTTGTACGTGGAAGTATCAAAGGGTGTATCCTCTTATAGAGATCTTTTTAAAGACCTTCAATTAAACGAGTCAGATTCCTATATGCGTGAAATTAAGATTAACCAAAACGATCTGACGGGACGTATCTCTACCATGTCAGATGTTAAGGTGGAACTATACTCACGGTAAAGGGAATTAGGGAAATTATACGACATAGTCACCCGAAAAAGTAGAATCAGATTACCCTTTTTCGTGATGTAGGGTAACATAAAATTAAAAGTAAAGGGTTTAACTTCGAAAACTTTGTACAAAAACACAAATTATAAACCCTTGTTGCACTCGTTATTTGATCCATTATTACCTAGTACTAATTTTCTGACTTTATCGGTACTCAGGTATAACTATTTTTACTAATTGACTTATTCCCCTTCTCTCCACTGTTGAGAAGGAATGTCTTCTTAGAGTTAGTTATTTACAACTTCCTTACCCTTTGACTATTATCCACTAGTGGTGACTTTATAGTGTTGCCCGAAAGGACCGTCCGGTCACCCATTCTGAGGTACGATGGTTACGTCCCCCGGACCCAAACTGGGGACCAGTCCTTTGATCTAGGGTGTACGGTGTTAGTTCTCAAACGTACGGTGTTGATTGTCAATCGTACGACTTTGTTTCTAGGCTTCGTCGGTTTGTTTATTATTTTTATTGGGTTGTAGTGTCATTATTGACGATGTCCATTTTAAGTGACTAACTACAATTTTAATCGCCCATTTTCAAATTCTCGTTTATCCTATAAATGTATTAGAGTTTTTATAGCGTGAGTTTTATTATTGAACTCTTCCCTTTTAGCATTGAAATGTCACTATTTTGTCGTCTATGGAGAAGTCGGTTTGTAAGTTCCAATTATGTAGTCGTGGTACCTCAGGACTACAACGTGGCTCTTCTATGGAGTGAGGAGTCAGATTAGTCCCCTTTTATGGTCTGTTTCGGTTTGCCTCCCCGTAAGATGTTTTATAAATCAGTCATGAGAAAATTTTGACAGGTCAAGTCAAGTCAAGTCAGTGAGTCAGCCCAGACTGAGAAACGCTGGAGTACTTGGTGTCGTGCGGTCCGGAGGGACAGGCAGTGGTTGAGGGTCTCAAATGAGTTTGAGTACAGGTAACTCAGCCGTTACGGTAGGTTGGTAGAGTAGGAGACAGTAGGGGAAGAGAAGAGCGGAAGTTAGAAAGGGTCGTAGTCCCAGAAAAGTTTACTCAGTCAAGATGCGTAGTCCACCGGTTTCATGACTCCAAAGTCGAAGTTGTAATCAGGAAGGTTACTCATAAGTCCTGATTAAAGGAAATTCTACCATGACCAACCTAGAGGAACATCAGGTTCGCTGAGAGTTCTCAGAAGAGGTTGTGGTGTCGAGTTTTCGGAGTTAAGAAGCCACGAGTCGAAAGAAATACCGGGTCGAGAGTGTAGGTATGTACGGGTCCCGTACCTTCTGTTCCCTTTCTGACTTCTCGACAGTGTCTACCCTTCTTTGATTTCTCTGTACTGTTGATTTGCGTTTCTCCCCAGGACTTAACCTAGTTTTTTCTGTAGTCACCCTTTTCATCACTTTATGTTTATTTGAGACATAAGTCAATCATGTCTCATGTCATAACATGACATGTCCATACCATAACATGGTTTCAATCGAGAATCAAAACTATTAACATGATACCAATATATTCTACAGTTACAATCTCTTTAGACCCACTTCTCATGTACCTTTGACATAATAGAAACGTTGAGAAGACGTTCTGATGTTAATAGAGTTTTATTCTGAGACATTAAAAGATTAATTAAAAGAAAGCGGTGCGTGCGTCGTACACCCTAAAATGAAAGGGGTCCCTAACTTGGACACAGGGGATGTTTTGTGTCTAGGAATTGGTGACCTGACGGTCCCTTAAGAGCTCAAACAAAATTTTTCTATAAAAATAAGAGAAATGACATTTGAAAGACGAGTACATAACATGTAACTAAAAAATTTAACTTAAAAACAGACAATGTATTTCTAAACGTCCTTAAGAAAGTGTGTAATCTCCTTTACCCGAAAACAGTATGTACGATGTTTGTGAAAAAAAAGACAGAAAACAGAGACTAAAAACAAAGACCATTCAAAATTCCGGTTTTTTAACAAAGTAAAAATGTACCTACGTAACTAATCGAAAAGGAAATACTAAAGACACAGTATAGATCTTTCAAAAAGGGGGGAACTTTTTACAAGATTATAAAAATATCAAAATAAAAAACTGTAAATTTTAGAAAAGGGAAGACCTTAAAAAAAACCGATGGATTAAAAAAGTTATAGAAAATGATTTGAGAGGTGGAAAAAGAGTAACTAATTTTGGGATGGATATAATACGTGTATTAGTAAGATATACGTTTGACGAAGACTCCGAAGATATTTATTTGTAAGTTCTTATCAGACCTTTTAAGTCTCTTCCTTCATAATCCTCCCGTCTTGATTGGATTGGTCCATAATTTCGCATAATGTTTTGATCATTAAGATTATTAAACAAATGGTCCGACACTCGAGTAACTGACTTCTCGACTAAGTAGAGACACGTGTCACAGTAGGACCACTCTTGTCCCTGAGATATTTACAAACAACTTACTGATTGACTTACTTACTTACTTACTCTCTGTACTAATCCTCTCTACCTTCTTTACTACAACAGTTCTCGGAGGAGACAGAGTCCGCGAAATGTACACAAGAGGAAAATAGAAGGAAAAAAAACAACAACGACGGTCAGATGACGACTCGTTTATCCGAGTCTTAACAACCCGGTCCTATGAGTCGACCATTACTTCCCACTTCGATTCTAAACCCGAACTAACTAGCGGGGTGGTTCGAGGGGTCTCGGAACCTCTCCGGAGAGGCCACCGAAGACGATCGGACCGGGTCCGGATTGCTTTCGGTCCCGGACAAACGCCGACCCAGGCGTGGAGATCCCCGAAGGAGCTACCAAGTTATCATTTCTTAGACGGACGTTATGTCCTCTGTGCCCCCTAAAGTCAAGTCAGGGACGACCCACCCCTACTAGGGGACCTCCTCCTTTACCGTTGGGTGAGGTCACAAGAACGGACCTCTTAGGGAACCTACCTCCTCGGACCGCCCGATGTCAGGTACCCCAGCGTGTCTCAGTCTGTCCTGACTCGTCCGTACTTCCGTTCGTCCGGGGTGGAGGTTTCGACGACGGATGAGACGACGTCTCGCACTGAACCCGTCTGAGACGACTGTTCCTGACCTAGGAGTGGGTCCTCGGACTCCGGGATCGACAGTTCCCCTCATCGCCGGTACGGGGCCCACACACACGTACGGTTCAGTGAAGTCAGTAGATGTCGAGAAACGTTGTGATACCTGATATCGGGCGGTCCGAGGAGACAGGTACCCTAAGAGGTCCGTTCTTAGGACCTCTCCCAACGGTACGGGAGGAGGTCCCCTAGAAGGGCTGGGGCCCTGACATGGGTGTAGGGAATGCAGAGGACGTAACCGTCCGTCCAAGTGATGGTGATCGTGGCGGACCCTTCGAGGTACGGGGTTCCCCTGGGTCCTTAAAGACACCGACGTATCTTTGGAGTACCCAGTCAAGACCCTCAGTGTTCTGTGGTCCAGAGTGTACCCGTACCTGACCCCGAGCCGTCCACCCCAAGATTGGGTTCGGGTTGACGACACGTGGAACTCGTTTGGAAATGGGAGAGACTCGGAGTAGATGTGGCACCCCTACAAAAGGAAATAACTCCATTTTAAATGTTTGACAACTCTGAATCTTTTGAATACCAATCTGAATCTTGAATACCAATGACCGACCCCCCGGGACTCCCCTTCCGTATTAACCCCTCAAACCCTTGTTGTATATGTGTGACCACGTAAATTTTACCTATTGGTTGATCCTAATGGCACATCGTGTCCCTTGAGACGAGTTACAATGTACCGTCGGACCTACCCTTCCCGCAAAACTCTTCTTACCTAATCATATATATGCACCGACTCAGGGAAACGACAGATGGACTTTGATAGTGTTGTACCAATTAGCCGATATGAGGTTATGTTTTGTTCTTCAATTTTTTAAAAATGTCTGATCCTTTACGTGTCTGAAAAGTCGTGTCAAGTTACTCAAAACTATTTCATCTTGGTTTTGGACTCAGTTCTATGTCCTGTAAAGGTAGTGACGTCTCTAAAAGAGTCAGTCAAGGAACTGCGAGTTGGGGGATCACGGAAGAACCTGAAGGATAATTACCTTAGTGCATGATACATAAGAAAACACAGACCTAAGAAAGTCGTATTGTGTAAAAGGTCAAAGTAGGTGCAACGTACGTAGTCGGGATAGCACTCTTGTATAGTGGGTATATGTGGGTAGACGGGTTGATACCTGGGGACGCAACAAAGAGCCACCACTAATACAACTTCAAACCCTCCTATGTATAAAGGAAAAGACAACGCATTTGTGAGTCCACTACGTCTTTGTACGACGAGTAGGGAGGACACTGTCTTATGCGACGACCCCCGGGTCTGTCGGTTGTGGGGTCGCGACGGGGAGACTTGGGTGGAGGGGTTCGACGAGGGTCGGTCGCTGGTTCGGGTCTTCCTCTCCCCACTAAGCACAGACGGGTAAGGACGTCCTACACCCCGAGGGGGTCCGGGACCCCAAGTCCCGGAGGGGAAGTCGGACCGGGTCGGAGAAGATTTCGACGTGGTTTCAGGCTCCGAAAAGACTCGAGAATACCCGAAGTGACGCACGGGAGTTTAGGCATGTAACCTCAGGACTGGGAACAGTGGGTCTTACACTGACATAAACCGCTGCCCCGGAAAGTTCTCCACTAATTCAATTTTATTCCAATAATTGGACCTGAGATTAGGCTAGACGGACCGTGGAAGTATTCTTCTCCTCTGATCCTGTGTCTATGTGTACGTGTGTCCTTTTCGGGACACGACGACGACGACGGCGACGGCGAAGTCAGCACAGGTTAGAATCCTGTCTCGTTTTTCCCCGGTGGACGCTCGGTTCCTCGTCCGTGAGTCTTCCTTGGGTCTGACGGTTGTGCGACTCGCACCTGAACATCGGAGGTCTTGACCCTCGTCTCTAGACGACAACTCGGGGCCAGACACCGTAAACCAGACCCGTCGGGCTCGTCTGGTTCTACGGTGGGTTGGAAGGAGGGCCGGGGAGAGACACGAGTTCCGTCGTCCGAAGGAGGGGGAGTAAGAACGTTATTTAAAGACGTCCAGACTGGGACGGGACCCAGACGAAGACTGTGTTGGACGACCTTCGTGGTGGGTGAAGACCCCCTCCAGCTCCTCACTCCGTCTCGGACCGTGTCTCGCCCAGGAATCGGACCGTCCCAGTCACTCCAAGACCTCGTCGTCCCGACCCTCCACCAGGGACTACGAGGGAACCTCTGACCTCTACTCCGGTCTAGGGAGGAGACCCCGACTCCGTCACGCGGGACCCCTCCCCGTCCTTCCGGGACTAACCCTCCCCCCCCAGAGGAGGGGAGTCGGGCCCTAAACGGGACCGTCGGTTGGTTCTCTTCGTTAAGGTCTGGCCCCTCCCCGGAAGCCCCCCTCAGAGACTTTGCACCCTTTTGACTCCGGTCCCACCACCGAGACACTAGATCCAGCAGTTCGTGTCCCCGCGGGGGGGTACCCCAAGTGACCCGGGTCGGAACCGACTGTACGCCAGTCTTTCTTGTGGGGGTCACCGTGACGGTCGAACTCAGACTCCACCGGAGCAACCACACAAGTCGAGGCACGAGTCGGAGTGGGCTGCCGGACCTGAGACTTCCGACCCCCGCCCCCCGAACAGGGGTCCGTCCTTCCCCTCTACCACCCAACCACGACTGGTCGCCCGAGACGCCCCGACCGCTCTTTCCCCATCTTCTTCGGCGACGGGGATTACCCCAGGAGTCCCCGGAGCGAGAGTCCCTCCTGGTCCGTCCGTCCTCCCCACTCCAGACCCCCCGAAGCACCCTCTCTCCTTCCTTCCCCCCTCCTCCCTTCCCTCCCTCGAAATGTCCGACACTTCGCGAAAGGGTGTGGAAGCGAAAAACTAGAGGGTCGACGGGTCACTTCTTCTGTCTATTAGTAGGGACCCTACACGCCAGTGTCCCGCAGGGGAGTCCGGCAGTCTGAGGTCAGAGGTAGACCGGACGAAGGCTGGACCGGAGGTAGTGTGCGTGGGGCGGGGGCGGGGGTGCACCCGAGACGCGTGGGGACACCCGAACACCCCTCGGGGGTCAGGGATGCCGGGCGCAAATAGTCGACCCGAAACGTTGGGACCCCAGGGTCCGGTCGGGGTCGAACTGTCTCCTCGGGCCTTGTGGTTCCCGTGACTCTGTAAAGACTCGACCAAACGGGGGTCGTAGGACGTCGCCGAGGCCCCCTGGTACCAACGGTCCCGACACCGGGTCGCAGGGCGGGGCCGGGGACCAAGTCAGTGGGGAGAACTCAGGGGTGATGCGTGGTACACAAGACGACCCGGGATCCTCGGACACCTCTGGTTCTGGACCCAGGGCGGGTGTACCGAGGGGGATAACCCGTCAAAATAGGTCTGTCTGACGGGACCAACTGGGAAACTTGTTGTGGCCAAACTTGACGTTCTCAGGTGAATGTACGTCTAAGAAAAGTTATTTATTTAACCGTTGAAAAGACCTCGACACGCTGATAAACTTTCTTTGCATCTGTTTGTCGGATCGGATCTTTATAAATTTTTTAATTCTTTTTCAATCGATCCAGTACTTACGTATTGTATATACATCTATGATCAGATAGGAATGTATCCGTTTTCCATTCACTATCAACTATCTTCTAGTTATGACACAATCAAAAGAATGAGAAAATATCGAACTGAAAAGTTCTTAATGGAAGAGGACGTTACACGGAGAGAGCATTAACCTCTTTGATAAATGGTCGGACAACAGAGTCTGTTCGCCAAAAAATTTTGTGTACATTGTTACAAAGGTTATAATATAATACTCACAACGACAGTATGACGTACGAGATTTTTAAGGTATTCAGTAAGGAGTCACATATCAGATCCGATGACGTCTGGTTAGTATAACGACATAAAAGTAATAGTACGTCTTTGACAACATGGAGATTTATTTAGACTTAAAGAAAAAGTATCATAGAAAAGTAAAAACTACAGATCATAATCATTGTACACCTTACAGATGGAACAAAACACGTAGTGTCTTCTGTCAAAACTGCATCCATGACTAGGTCGAACATTTGTCTACTGTATTTGAATGTCACAGTTATTTATGTGATGTCACGACGTTCACATAAAAGAAAGTACTAAAAGAGTTATAAATGAAGAGAGATCGAATGAAGTAACATTCTTATGTTATATATTAGGTAACTACTGTCGCCCGTACGTACGAGTAAGTACAGGTTGAGAAACTCTGGGGTTCCTGACATTGGAAAGTCTAAGGGAACAGGTATCTTAAAAGGTCTTATGACCTTACCCAACGGTAAAGGATGAGGTCCCCCAGAAACTCTGGGTCCGTAGTTTAGGCTCAGAGAACAAAGAGGACGTAACCGTCCATCTACGAAATGCTAACGGGGTAGACCCTTCGGGTATATTAGGTATGTTGTATGTTTTATATAGAATTAACCGACAAATAGAATAGTCATTCTAAAGACTAGTCATCGTCCGATAATCAATTTAAACCTTCCTCAGGTTTAAAAATACACCCGAAGGGGCTACCGAGTCGACCATTTCGTCCATGTCTTAGGCGGACGTTACGACCTCTGTGTCCTCTCCACCCAAGTTATGGACCCAGTCTTCTAGGAGACCTATGAGGTCATACGAACGGTCTTTTTAGGGTACCCCTCTTCGGACCACCCGTTGTCAGGTTTCCCAGCGTTTCTCAACCTGTGTTGACTCGTTGATTCGTGTCTATTTGTGTCAATGTACGCCTGAAAACTGACGCCCCCACCCTTCCCAGTCACGGGGATTGTGGACGTAAAAAGGTCTCAGCTGACATAAAACTGTCTATGACAGTGACGGAACTCTGTTTCCTGGCTCGTCCGAATCTCGGGGTTCGTCCACCCTTCCCTTGCAAGACTCCCTGCCTTAGAACGTCGGACAAGGTTCAGGACGGTGGATCCTCGTGAAGACGTCTGTCTTCTCTCCGCGGCCTCCATCCCTGGGCTGGACAGGAGCGGGCGGGAGGACTGGTTCCAATTATCGCCAGTACACCACTACGACTGTGGCTCCCAAGGATTTAGATCTTAATTCGTGATTCTCCTTTACGTGCTCGCATCATTCCCACAAACACAAACCCTTCTTAGATCTTCACTAAAGATAAAGAAACTCAAAAAGATTAAATTACGTACACATAAAGAAAATAGTACTTTTTCGAATTTCGATATGTCAGAGAATCCATATACTGTAATCTTTGTACTAAAAGGTTGAAAAGAAGAAAATAGAGATATAAGATGGTTACAAATGGTTACTACATCAAAAATTGGTTGATCAGTATGGTGTAAACAAAGTAAATGATTATAAGAAGTCCTTCATAAGAATTTGAGGAGCAGAAAATAAACCGTTAGAAATTTTCGAGGTAAATAGTTTTACTGTGCAAATAATAAAATTTTTTATTTCTTTGTAAGGTTCTTCTTACACCCTTAACAAGGGTTTAAGGTCTCTATTGGAGTTACTAGTAAAACCGTTTATAGAAGCCAAACTTATTTGGGTCATAAAAATTTAACTAAAATAATAAAAAAATCACTGAACAAAAAACTAACCAATATATCAGTGTTCCAAGTTTTAGTTTAAAGTTTTATACGTTTTCTTCCATCCACACTTTGTATTTCCCATATAGAAACAATTGTTATCTAGAAGGTCTCCCTACCATACCCCTCCCTCCACCCTCCCCCCAAGTCCTACCCCTCGTGCACATATGGGCACCGTCTAAGTACAACTACATACCGTTTTGGTTATGTTATAACATTGCATTAATCGGAGGTTAATTTTATTTATTTAAATATAATTTTTTTATCTAGAACAATGTAAAGTCATTCATGCACCTATAAAGACCAAGAAATCTTTCCACCCTGGTATAGGGGATCGCGCCTTAATGGTATTAAATAAATTACGTAGGACGGACTTCCAGTAAAACGACTTTATCAAAATGGTGAGAGACACTTTCGGGTGTCGTCTTCTGCCCGAGAGACTTCATGCGGAACTTCTGAAACGAAAATAAAAAGTTAAAAAACTGACGCGGTACCCCGAACGCCCTAGGGTCAAGGGTCTACTCCTTAACTTGGGTACAAGGGACGACAGTTTCACGTCACCGGATTGGTGACCTAGTGGTCCCTTCAGGGTCTCCCAAAACGAAAATTTGACTGGACTTACCCTTGGAGAGAGTCAGGTTAAGTCGGGGGTGAAACGAAGTAGTTCGGACCGGAGGACGTAAAATTACTTTACGATAGAAAATATCCTGGAACTATAGACAAAAGGTTACAAACTCTTTATTCAACCGTTCTTTCTTTTTCAAGTCCCAGATGTGTGTTGTTTCCAGAAAAGGAGAGGGTTACGGAACGGAGGGGTACTCCAGTACCGGGAATGGGACATTCTGGGTCACTAGTCGGGGAGAGTGACCGGAACGTCTGCCATTCCCTGTGAACGTAGAACGTTCAAGTACTGTTTACTCTACCCCCTTCTTTAGCTCAACCCAGACACACACGGACTTTAGTAAGTCTGTAGGTCGTGCAATCATTACTGGAAGGAACCTTGCGACCGAGGAGAAAAAGTTTTCTCCTTAGCAACCGTACACTACAGCGTCAAAACGGGAAAGAAATGGTGGTGGGTGAGGGCCTTCATCGTTAGAGTTCGGACAAAGGAACCGATTTATAAAGAAGGAAAGAAGTAGTTCCCGTGTACAATGGTGTGTGTAAACATAAGCCCCCGATGAGGGTACGGTCCCGACCTACCTAACGCCAAATAACAACAACGAGTCAACGATTCAACGCAGATTGAGAAACGTTAGGGCACCTGACGTCGTGTGGTCCGAAGGGACAGGTGATAGAGGGGCTCAAACGAGTTTGAGCACAGGTAACTCAGACACTAAGGTAGATTGGTAGAGTAGGAGACAGCGGGGGAAGAGCAGGACGGGAGTTAGAAAGGGTCGTAGTCCCAGAAAAGGTCACTCCGTCGAGAAGTTTAGTCCACCGGTCTCATAACCTCGAAATCGAAGTCGTAGTCAGGAAGGTTACTTATATGTCCTAACTAAAGGAACTCCTAACTGACCAAACTAGAACGACAGGTTCCCTGAGAGTTCTCAGAAGAGATTGTGGTGTCAAGTTTTCGTAGTTAAGAAACCGTGAGTCGGAAGAAATAATAGGTTGAGAGTGTAGGCATGTACTGATGGTCTTTTTGGTATCGAAACTGATCTGTCTGGAAACAGCCATTTTACTACAAAGACGAAAAATTATACGACAGATCCAGACAGTCTCGAGAAGAAGGTTCCTCGTTCACAGAAAATTAAAGTACAGACGTCAGTGGGAAGTGTCACTAAAACCTCGGGTTCCTTTATTTTAGACGGTGATAAGGCAAAGGTGGGGGTAGTAAAACGGGACTTCACTACCCTGCCTTAACCCCAAGCCTTTCTCGGTTACTCTTGTATTCTTACTACTACACGTGTTTCTGGGGACCTTGAAAGACCTCGACTATCTTCGTGACTTCCCCGGAACCTACGGTCTGTTCGAGAGAGTACTCCGACCGTCCCCTCCCCACGGGAGTTCAGGTACCCGTCCTGGTTCCCGTCCCTATGTCGAGTCGTTGTTCCCGGGCCGGTTCCCTATCCTCCGCCGTCGGTGTGTAGGTGCGACGGCTGTGGTCGCTACATGAGTACTAGGGTAGTGAGTGTGAAGGGTAGGTCCGTCGTCCGCAAAAAGTCTTGTCAGAGGAAGTCTCAGCGTTCCTCTTCCTGTCACGCACCCTCTAGGTGGGTAAATTCTTCCTTGACCTCCGAGTCCCGTGTGGAAAATCCTTCCGTCACTTTGTCCTGAGCCCCCTGTGGACCGGACCCCTCCCCTGTCACGTGACGAGACCCCTTCCAGTAAAGGGTCGAACCTAGTGGAACACAAAGAGTCCCGCCGGGGTACTAAACCTAACTTGTTGTTGTCTCACCAATTACTGTGTCCGAATCTCGGTTCGACAGTTCAAGTTCAGGACTGAGGTGGGAGGTGAATCTTCAGGACATCGGACTTAAGTATGGTCAATGGATTAGAGAGTCAAAGGAATCGACATGTCTCTCGATTCCTACCAGAAGGGTCCACCGAGTCTCCATTTCTTGGGCGGACGGTTACGTCCTCTACGGTCTTTACGTCCAAACTAGGGACCCAACCCTTTTCAGGGACCTCCTCCCGTACCGTTGGGTGAGGTCAAAAGAACGGACCCTTTAGGGTGCCTGTCTCCTCGGACCGCCCGATGTCAGGTACCCTGGCTTGTGTGTGTGTGTTTCGGTTATTATCATCAACAGCGAAACCGACAAGGCTCCCAATTCACTCTTTTGGTGCACATCGGGCGTTCGTTGAGAGGTATTCCCGAATTGTCTACAATCGACACCAATAGTAGGCCTCGTGCGTGGGCCCTGACCGGTCTGGACAGTAGTAATGTCGTACCGTCCGAGACTTCGCCCGTGTCTAGAGTCCAGTCCCACGAAACGTCGGGTCTCACGGAGTGACAGGGAGGTCTACGTCTTACAGCCTCGATCTCCCGGAACCGCCAGTTGACCGGACCTCTAGTCTGCTCTGACTTCTCGAATTTTCCGGTTGTCTGGGTGTACGAGGGGTCCACGAGGACTACCCACCGGTCCGAGTACCTAATGTTTACGTTAGGAGAGGGAAGTGTCGGCCCCCTGGTTCCCCCGTCCCGTCCCGTCGCCGGCCGGTCACCGGTCCGACCCCGACGCTAGGACAGGAGTCTCAGGGGTCCAGAGAGGAAAGGGCGCTCCCGAGGGTCGTCGGCACTCCGGTGCACCCTTTTGGTTGTCTCTTCCGGAGTACAGAAACTTCGGACAAAAAATTCAGGTCTTCCATCTGATCACGTAAAGGACAGTTATATAAATTTGTGTCATATAACTTTCGTTCCTAAAGGGACCGTCAGGTCAATTCTGAGGTACGAAGGTGACGCCCCCCGTACCCAAGTCAGGAGCCAACCCGTCCAGGACGTACGGTATACCACGGCGGTTTATTTTCTAATTTTCTTTCGTTTGAAGTGCTACAAGTCACATGGACTTAGACTCACCCTCGGAAGTGGACTGAGTCCCTCACTCCGGGGTGACCAGTCACCCGACGTATCTCTTGACAAATTAAATCTCCTAGGAAAGAGACGATTAGTCCTCCTACACACAAGTCGGCAGACAAATTCTTAAGTGAGAAAAGTCTCCTATTTATAGTCAGACAGCAAAACTTTCCCTTGTATACCCGCAGTTTACTGGTGGTAAAAGAAAATTACCGTCTGTACACAAGTACTTATACATTTGCAGGTCTCCACTCCGACCTTTTGAGGCGAGAGTGACCCGTCCTAAAACGTCTTTATCAAAAACGTCCTCCTGGTCTACCGCAAACCTCTGACTCCCAGTCTCCCCGTCGGAAGTGAGGGGAGAGGAGCGGGAGGTTCCCGTCGGGTCCCCTCCCCGGAGTGACAGACTGAAGACACGAGTATCCAGAGGGGTCCTCCTCCCGGGTCCCTCTGAGTGCGTCCGGAGCCACAACCGTACAAGGAGTGGGTACAACAACCATTCAGTGATTCAGCACAGACTGAGAAACGTTGGGGTACCTGCCGTCGTACAGTCCGAAGGGACGAGTAGTGATGATCGAGGACCTCAAACGAATTTAAGTACAGGTAACTCAGCTACTACAGTAGGTTGGTAGAGTAGGAGACAACAGGGGAAGAAGAGGACGGGAGTTAGAAGGGGTCGTAGTCCCAGTAAAGGCTGCTCAGTCGAGAACCGCAGTCCGCCGGTTTCGTGACCTCGAAGTCGAGTCGGTGTACCCGGAGTGACAGTAGTGGTGCCTCACATCTCCTACGGTGACCACTCTGTACCTATTTCACGGGTCTGGGACCGTCTGCGACTCATACGGTACCCACTGCCACCGACACCCGTGGATCGGGCCTGAGGTGGGTGGTAGGACTGGACCAAACCCATCTCTATGACCGAGTGACGGTGTGACACGAGACGTCTCCCTTACGTCCCAGCCCGGTGTGGCGTCTCACCGGTCCCGCGGGGTAGATGGTGGGGCAGTAATGGGTGGGTCCTCAAGGGAGGGGGCTCGGACCTGGTTCCACGGGACCCGGGGACACCGGAGTCACCCGACGTGTGTACCCGACGAACGATGCTTGTGGTCCAGACGAGGAATCGAGACGGTCACCGGGGTCGGGGTGAGGCCTGGTCAACCTACTCTCGGGACCGCCACCCCGGACCCATAATGACTATGGGGGGTCCTCTAATATGTCACGGTGGTCCCACCTCTTCGCGACTATGTCAACTACACCTTTGTATATGATTCTAGTACCGTAGACCAGGGTAGTGAACTACCGTTTATCTACCCCTTTTTTACCTTTGTCCTGTCTAAAATAAAGGAACCCGAGGTTTTAGTGACCCCTGTCACTGACGTCGGTACTTTAATTTTCTGTGAACGAGGAACCTTCTTTTCGATACTGTTTGGATCTGTCACAAAATTTTTCGTCTCTGTAGTGAAACGACTGTTTCCAGACGTTCCTCAACCTGTACTGACTCACTGACTTGTTGTTTATACATTTTGTGTATCGTCACCCTTAAACGACATACTGAGTTCCTCGAGTTTGTCCCCGAGACACTGTTGGATCTCCTACCCCACCTCCACCCTCCCTCCACGTTCTCCCTCCCCTGTATGTATATAGATACCGACTAAGTACATCTACATGCCGTCTTTAGCTGAGTTATAACATTTTGAATAGAAAGTTAATTTTTGTTTATAATTTTTTTTTCAACTATCAGACCTGAGTGTTCAAGTTCCGGTTACCTCAAATCCACACCTAAGTCGTCTCGACACGGTCGATCGGGACAACGACGGTGTCCCGGTTCAATGACCGACAATGTGCTTCCACCCTGAAGTTTCGGGTCTGGCCGTGGCGATGGACTTCACCTACTCCACCCTGTGACCGGGTGCACGGACAACCCCAGTCTCTAGAACACATCGGACCCGACACTAGGACCACACTAGGACCGTGTCCGGGTGTCCGACGGAGACTTTCCCAGAACCAGGTTGTCGTGTGGGTGGGTACCGGGCCCTTCCCGTAGGGTGACCCCGTACCCTGGTCGGAGAAAGACCGTCGCCCTCTGGTCGGTCCGTCGTCGGAGTGGGAAAGATCCAGGAACCGCCAGACGCTTTACGATTCCTGTCTCCAAGTCAGCAAACTCATTATTATCGTTATCACTGAAGTAATGGTAGACGAAGGGCTCCTGACGGAGTCCCAGACCGAGTGGGATGGGTGAAGTGTACGCAACGCCTACGAGTCAAGACGTCAGGGTAGGTCGAGAAACGTTGGGGCACCTGACATCGGGCGGTCCGAGGAGACAGGCCCCCTAAGAGGTCCGTTCTTATGACCTCACCCAACGGTACGGGAGGAGGTCCCCTAGAAGGGTTGGGTCCCTAACTTGGGAGTACAAGACGTAATGTCCGTCTAAGAAATGGTGACTCGGTCGTCCCTTCGGGTAGGGATAAAGTATCTATCTCTTTATTTGAACCATTGATCGAGCTCCAGATTGGTTCTCATTCGAACGACTCTATCTTAAGTGTGGGATCAGACTACCTGGGTTAACGGGAACTAGGAAGACGGTTTGGGAGACGGGGGACGAGGGGTCCCCCTCGACTCTGAAGGCCCATCTGTTCGGGTGACGGGTCTGAACGCAGAACCGTCATGCGCACTTCGACCCCAAGTCCGAGAAGGGTAAAGTAAGCAAGTCAGTGAACTCGTTTCGAGGCAAACTCTCTGACTATCTCTTAAGACGAAGGTCGGTGTTCCGTCCTCGCAAAAGAGGTGACTTTTCTTGATCTTTTTGACCATTTAGAGAGAGAGAGAGAGGGAGGGAGGAGGGAAGAGAGAGAGGTCCATGTATAAGAAGTGGTCTCTTAAGAGAGTTTGTTAAATCCTTCTTCATTGAGGTCAGGATGTTTTTTGTTTTGTGTCGTGAGAAAGTCTCTTATCTTTATTTACCTTGTGACGGACTGAGTAAACGTCTCGGTTGTGCTGGAACTAAAGTTTTGGCCTACTCCTGTACTGTTCTATCCTTTTAATGGTCTCTCAGAGAAAGTACTTGCGACTACGGTTTTAGGGAATCGTTTGATTTAGGTGAATATATACTTTTCCTATTCTGGACTGTTCTTACAAACGAGATATTTACTAACAAAATGGTAAGTTTTTTTAGTTCTATAAAATGATGTCAGATGATTCGTTCCCCATTTTAGTAAATAAAAACTATTATAGGTTATCAGTAAGTATCATTATTATTTGAGAACCTTCTGATCTTTTCTTCCAATATCTTTCCATTCTTTTGAAGGAGTTAGACTACCTTATAGACGTTTTCTTGGAGAAGGATTTACACTTTATAACTTTCGGAAGAGGAACTCTAGTCCTTATTCTGTCCTACATGAGATACTGACGAACATAAATTGTAATATAGTAATATGACTCCATGGCCGTTCTCGTTTTGCAGTTTTCTCCTCATTAACCACACTTCTTACCTTTCCTCCTTTATTCTGACAGTAATAAATATCTTTTGTACTAACATAAATATCTTTCAGTTTCATTACATATCTATTTGAGAATCTTACTTATTCACTAATTCCGTCTAACGACTCGTGTTCCAGACATAGTTGTTTGTGACCCAAAGTTATGTGATTACTGTTTGGTCATTTTTCCTTTACATATTTATAATGATAAACATTATAATATACACAAGAACGTGTGTGGAGAGATGTACATGTGTGTTATGTGTAATTTATGGAACCTCATTTTGATTCACTTTCTATCCTCTCTAGAGATGTGTCTTGTGTTTCAAAACTTCCTTTATTTAATTCGGAATTTATTTACCTGTCGGTATTGACCGAATACCTAATTTTCTGAGTTATAACAATTCTACAGTTAAGAAGGGTTAACTCGATACCGACGTTGCGTTAGTTTTTAGAGTCCTTCTGATAAACCTCTTACACCTTTGACTGCTGGACTAAGATTTCAGACATACCTTTACGCGTCTTGGTTCTTGCCGGTGAGCGTTTTGGGTTCCTCAGTGTGACGGTCTATAGTCGTCAATATCGTTTGGAAACAGTGTTTTTTAGCCGGTGATCTTGTTTTCTCTTAAGTCTTTGTCGGGACCCGAGGTAAATACTGTTTACACCGTTACCCTACGATACCCCTTTTCCTAGTAGAAATTATCGACCACGACTCGGTTGACCTATAAGTATCTTTTCTCTGTCTAAAACTAGGAATCCAGTATCTTGTATGTTTTTAAAACTGTCAAATAAATATGGTATACGTTTTTATTTTTATACTTTACATTTTATTATTTAGACGATCTCTTTTTGAGTCGTCTTTGAAAAGTACTGTAACATTATCCCTTTCTGAAGAACCCTGAAGGGACCGTAGGGTCACCAATCCTGAAGTAAAATTAACGGTTCCCGAACCAAAATTAGGGACTAGACTCTTGATTCTAAGGTATTCAGTTTACCAAAGACTGGTTTCTTCCTTTTTTTTTTTCTAAAGAATTTGGTTTACGTTTTTGGTATTTCCTTTTGTTAACCCTTCAATCTAATTTAAAAATTTAAAGACAAGTCGTTTTTTTGTGGAGATTCTCTAATCTTTCTATTCAGAAACTCGACCCTTTTCTTATAGACAACCAATGTGTATATACACACACACGTGCGTAAATTATATCCGGAGGGTCCACCGAGTCTCCATTTCTTAGACGGACAGTTCGTCCTCTGTGTCTAAGTCAGAGACCCACCCCTTCTAGAGGACCTCTTCCTTTACCGTTGGGTGAGGTCTTAAGGACGGACCCTTTAGGGTACCTGTGTCCTTTGTCCGTCCGATGTCAGTACCCGAGTGTTTCTCAGCCTATGTTGAATCGTTGATTAGTCGTTGTGTCTCGTAGGTACGTTGTATGTATGTACACATACATGTGTGTGTGTGTGTGTGTATGTGTGTGTGTGTGTATATATATAAAGTCGTGATACACCTTAGGGACCTCTTTTTTTACCATTGAGTGAGGTCATAAGAACAGACCTTTTAGGGTATTTGTCTCCTCGGAGCGTCCGATATCAGGTACCCCAGTGCTTCTGAGCCTGTGCTGACTCACTGATTTGGTGGTGACACACCCTATGTATACTCGGGAATCTGTTTAGTTTCTCCTTTTCCGTCTCTTGTATTGCGTTTTTACCCGAGTTTGTTCTCGAAGTGTTTTCCTTAATAAGGTTACCGGTTTTTTGTTTCTTTCCACGAGTTGTAGTGATTAAGCGTCCGTTCACTCTGAAGTCAATCTTTATTAGAGCGGAACCTATTTGGAGTAACTGATGCTCACACGAGGACAATTCAGCGAAGTCAGTACAGGCTGAGACACGCTGGGGTATCTACCGTCGGGTGGTTCGAGACGGCAGGGACTCTAAGAGATCCGTTCTTGTGACCTCATCCGACGGTAAAGGAAGAGGTTACGTACTTTCACTTTTCACTTTCACTTCAGGGAGTCAACACAGGTTGAGAAGTTCTGGGGTACCTGATGTCGGATGGTCTAAGGAGACAGGTACCCTAAAAGGTCCGTTCTCATGACCTCATCCCACGGTAACGGAAGAGGCCTGATGCTGTGACGGTGACACGTTTCGAATCCCTGAAACTTGGTGACACTAACGGTGAGTGTGATTGGTGTTACCGATTCTGTAAAATTTGACTGGCAAGGTCGGGTCCACGGACAACCCCAGTCTCCGGTCACCGTCCTCCACCCACTCCTACTTCGGGGACTTAAGAGTATGGACTGACAACCCTCATACTTGACTCCACTGTTGTACCCCTTTCACAACCGAGATAGATGGTTTCGACTTGTTAATGCGTGGGATACCGGTCGTTAAGTGAGTCTGTGCATGGGTTTTCTTTATACCTGCATCCAAGTGGTTTCGTGTACTACTCTTATAAGGTTGGACGTAGAAAAGGACGGGGTGGGGGTCTTTTCGGAGTCTGTGAATGGTGTCAGTCTGTTAGCAAAAACGACGGGAGTTGTTGTATCTACTGAGTGTTTGTATTGCGACTCACTTTTTTCGTCTGAGTAAATGTTTGTCTTTTTTACTTAAATACCACACACAGAACCGAACCCGACGATATGTCTTGTGGCATCCGATGTACCCGATATTTGTTGTCTTCATATAAAGAGTATCAAGACCTCCGAATACAGACTCTAGGAGAAGGACTTACCGTTAGAGAACACAGAGGAAAAGCTTCCTGGGATTAAGGTAGTACTTCCAAGGGGGAATACTGGCTTAGATTGGGACTAGTGAAGAATTTCCGGGGTGGAGATTTATGGTAGGGTGACCCCCATTCTCAAAGTTGTATGCTTAAGACTCTCTTGTATTTGTAAGTCAGGTATTGTCATTCAGTCCTGGTATTCTCGTTGGGTCGGTCCCCTGAACTTCCCCGTAAGATTCCGTACAAAAAATTTAACTCCACATTAACTAGATAGTGTGATATACTCAAAGTTGACAAGTGGTAGTACTAAGTGATATATATGTATGACCCTGTACTAGTGGGGTTATACTCATAAAGAACTGGAAACACAACTAAAGTACCATGTAAACGAAACACTATTAAGTTGTTGGTGTGCAAATATTAACACAGGAAAAGACACATATACAACAACAAGTCAACGAATCAGCACAGACTGAGAAACTCTGAGGTACTTGACGTCGTGCGGTTCAAAGGGACAGGAAGTGGTAGAGGACCTCGAACGAGTTTGAGTACAGGTAACTCACACACTATGGTAGGTTGGTAGAGCAGGAGACAACAGGGGAAACCAATTTTTACATCAGTTTGTTATCCCTTCCCTTCCCCTTTCTCCCTCCCCCCACCTCTTATCTCTTGTTCTCTGTCTCCCTCCTCTCTTCTCCGGTGTCGGGAGGGGGTTCCTCTACCCCGACTGTTAACCAGGGTGGTCCAGAGGTCCTCGGATCTCGTGTTAAAGGGTCGTAGCCAACACCGTTTCGTGTGAGTCCGACCTAGACCACCCCTTGTCTACCACGTTCTTTACACGGTCGCTAGAACGTGGTAGGGGGAAGAGGACCCCCGAACCTACAGTGAGTCGGAGTGAACAGTGAGACACGGGTGAGAGGGACCCACCCACCTCTCAACTCACGGTTTGCGGCCTATTTCTTGTCTCTAATTAAACTAGGAGGTGGACCCGTGGAGACTCAGCCGTTCGGATCCCATGACCGTTTACCCCACACACGGACTCGAGGTCTCTACACCGACCGACTGGAGGTGTGGAGCTAGGTTGGAAGGTCAGGCTCGACCCCGTCCCCTCCCCTCGCACTCCTAGTCCTTTCCCGGCGACCCTACCGTCGACGGGCCCTCTACAGGGGCCTGGGGACGGACCGAAACTGACCCTGTGGTGTTTCCCGTGACGTCCGACTCGACTCCTGTCGGTTCGAAGGACTCGACCCACGGTTCGGGGTGCCCCCGAGGTCTCACTTACGAGCAGACAAGAAACAAAGGAAGTTAGACCCTGTTTCGAACGGGCTCTAGTAGAGAAGACCGACTGTAAGACTCAGGCACTTCCAGACCCCGTCTGCGCCGACTTCCTCCTCCGTCCTCAGGACCCGAGACCAAGAAAGTCCCCGAAACACCGACCCCCGTCCAGTGTCCCGGCGGGAACGGAGTCAAGGGAGAGGTATTCCCGACACAGGTCACGACGGGTCATACCATCGACGACTAGTGCGTCGTACGCCGACAAATTTAGATCTGAATATAATCAATTTGAACTTATTCGAAATTTTGAGTCAGGAAAATAACACGGTCGGGTGTTACACCGTTCACCGACGACATGACTTGTCACGCCCACATCTTGTAAAAGTAGTAGTGTCTTTCAAGATAACCTGTCCCAACCCACTCTGGTTTCTTGGGTGGACGTTACGTCCTCTGAGTCTAAACTGGGGGTTCAACCCTTTTAGGGGACCTCCTCCTGTACCGTTGGGTGAGGTCTTGAGAACGGACCTCTTAGGGGTACCTGTCTCCTCGGAACGCCCGACGTAAGGTGTCCCAGTGTTTCTCGACCTGGGCCGACTTCACTGACTCGTACGAGCCCACCCCGGTCACACACCGAAGTGCTGGTAAAAATAATGGGTTTCTAGTGAGACTTTCACTTTGAACGAGTCAGCACAGGCTGAGACGCTGGGACACCTGAAGAGGCACCTTAAGAGGTCCGGTCTTATGACCTCACCCATCGGAAAGGAAAGAGGGTGGGTGTCCTAGAAGGGTTGGGTCCCTAGCTTGGGTACAGAGGTGTAACGTCCGTCTAAGAAATGGTTGACTCGGTGGTTGCCTATTTGACTCCTTCTCCTTTAGTCTCCGAGAGCTCCAAGAAGTATAGGGTGTCACCAAGGGTCGGAGAAGGTACCCCGGGTAGACACGTTTTCGTGGGTCGTGGTCCCAGACATTTGGACACACAGTCCATGACGATATAAAATTTACCTAGTGGTTGTTCCAGGATGACATATTGTATCCCTTGAGTCGGATTACAAGACACCGTCCGACCAACCCTCCCCTCAAACCCCCTCTTACCCAAGTCTATATACATACCCCCTCAGGGAGGTAACAAGTGAACTTCGATAGTGTTGTAACAATGGGTGGACAACAACGAATCAACGATTCAGTACTACCTGGGAAACACTCGGGTACCTGATGTCGGGCGGTCCGAGGAGACAGGTACCCTAAAAGATCTGTTCTTATGACCTCACCCAACGGGAAAGGAAGAGGTCCCCTAGAAGGGTTGGGTCCCTAGGTTGGGCTTAGAGGACGTGACCGTCCGCCAAAGAAATGGTGACCCGGTGGTCCCTTCGGAACAATTAACCGATATAGGGTTATGTTTGATTTTTCAATTTTTTTATTTATTGACGTACAGACCCTACTTCGACATCAAACTCTGTCCTCGACGGTGTTCCAATAGTCATAAGCGACGAAGGGTCCGAAACAAGAGAAGCGCAGCATATAAGATGGAGTGATAGAAGGGGTTTTGCGATGCTTTTCCATAATGGTAAGTAGAGGAAGGTGTCACTCCGAGTCTCTCCACCTCATTGAGAGGGATCTCGTGTACGAATTCCTTTTGTTTACGGTCCACTAAGGCTAAGGTTTCTGGTGGAGCATCGCGACAAAAGTCGACGGAAGGTCCGGAACCTCTCCACCCGTCTTTCGGGGACTCAAGTGACGAGGTGCCGTCACCCACCCCTCCACCCTACCCCCACCATCACCTCCAGGGAGGTACCCCCCGACCCCCGGGGAGGTAGTGGTGGTCCGTCCCTCGCTCAGACACGGTTTTCGGAGTCACGAAGGGACCCTGTCGACCATACGACTCCCTCCCCCGAGTCCTCTTTTCGGTCCTGACTTACCTGCCCCTCAGGAAGGTCGACCTGGTCACGACTGCCGGACCTGTCCACCACCCCTTCGCCCCTCGTTCCCACGTCACGTCTCTATCTCAGAGACGAGACTTTCCCTGCCCTTCCATCCCCGGTGCGACCTTCTCGTGGGGAGCCGTCCGCTCCTCTAGGACCAATGGACCTCCTGGGGTACCCACACTCCGTGGGGTGTCTCCGGTCCGGACCAGACAAGTAGAAAGAGAGTGGGTGGGGGTCACGGACAGAGTGGAAACCAAAAAGAAATCGGACTCCAGTGAAAAGTAGGTCTGTACGAACAAAGAAGAGTAGATATGTCGGATGTGCACTTATGTAAGTTACGCCTCAAAAAATGTTCGGGTCCTAGGTTTGTCCGAAACGGTTAAAGGGGGTCGTCCTAGTGTGACAATTTCAGTCACCCCTTTTAGTGATCCCTAAACATCCCGAACCACTAGGATGTTTCAGAAATTTTACAGTAAACCTAGGAACTCAAGTCAAATCTTTGATCCCTTGATCTAGGACGTACGACGTTGATTCTGGACCGTGTCGGTTTGTTTATTTATAAATTTTTTCTTATTTGTTTTTTTGAATTTAGATGGTTTTATGTTTTCACAGTAAAACCTTTTAAATATTTACTTCCGTCATTGTAACATTAGTAATGACTACTGGAAGGTATAGAATGTATATCTTTATAGAACTATCAAATGGAGTTTCACTTTAGATTCTAAAGTCACTATAATTTACCGAAAGGAACGAAGGACCTTGTTATAAACTTCATAGTCTAACTCGAAATCAAAAACACGAGTTCTTTTTAATAAGACGATTCTTCTGAAATGTTCACTTGTACTAACTAAAACACACCTACCACAGGTACATTACGATCAATTCTTCTAGATTTTAAGACCGGTTTCTAATCTTCTAAAAGACCTACAGAATTAAACTATGACCTATATAAGTCAATATAACACTTAATACGTTATTTTCTACACTTAGTTCATTTATTTGAAATTTAGAGAAATTTTTCGCAGGATAAATGATGGTGTAGTTTATATATGGTCTTTTACTTCATTATATAGAATCCTCAACTCTTGTATTTTTAAACTTTTAGTCTTCTTACAAACCTAGAGTCACTCTACGACCTCGATGTTCTCATCAGACCTTGAACTTAACTCGGAAGTTATAATAGAAATAATCTTTAATATTTTATCATCGTCAATTGTAAACCTTTGACTTTTATGAACTTCCCTAAAGTCGTTTACTATAAAATTGTCTCCACACTTATGAAATCAAGACGTTCTTTCTGTATACAACCAAGAACTTCGACTAATTCATAAACTTGTATATTTTGACTATTACCTTTGGTACTTTTCGTCGGCTTTCATAGTCTTTTTGTTTCTTTATACTGTATAGAATACTTTGTTGTTTCACCGTTAAGGATCTTTTTGGATAATATAATAGATTACTTAATATACTCTTGTGTAAACGACAAGATACTATTTTCATTTGTTTGTCTTACCTGAAACTACAGAAGATACACTAGGACTTTAACCCGGTTGACTGTAAACGTTTCGAGACACCTAAGAACAAAAAAAAAAAAGTTCGAGACACCTGAAATTCATTTGTTATTAATTATTTTAAGTCGGTGGAATGTAGTGTGAGATTGTTTTTTAAAAGTTCTGTCAACTATTATCTCTTTGACCGATAGATTTTTGTAAGGATGGTATTTTCGATCTTTTTAAGGTTTACATCTACGAAACCCAAATCGACTCTCTCTAAGGTCACACGTCTCACTCAACAACTACTATCTTCACTAAGAGATAGGTCTGGCACATAGTGAGTTGCGATGACTAAAATACTCTTTGGGTAACCTTCTCTTTAAACTACATTAAAGATTCAGTCTGACACCGGGTCTGTCCCCGCGGCAAATCGATCACTACCGACACGAGTTGTTTTCTAGTGTGACTTTGAAAGATTTCTAGTTTTTTATTAAACCTTTAATAATCTTATTTCCCCACTTAATATATTTCCTGTTGTGTATGGGAGGGTAATATATATATACTTTATCGACATATAAAATCCAAAAAAAGTTCTTATTTTCTTTTATGTCATTAAAAAATAAAGATATAAGTAAAAAAAGGTATAGTCGGTAACTTATAAAAATTATAAGACGGACACTTTCTCACTTCATCCTCAATAGTAGTCGGGACAAAATAAAAATAAAGGAGGGTCGAAAATATAATACACTTGAAAGTCTGTGTGCCTTCTCATCTTTCTTATCATGTTCCTTGTGAGTATATGAGTAGGGGATCTAAGTCGTTAACAATGGTAAACGGTATAACAGAAAGAGACACATACACCCAAAACTCGAGTAAACCCCGAGAGATCACCGAGTCTACCTCTTCCTTTACCGTGGGGTGAGGTCATGAGAACGGACCCTTTAGGGTACCTACCTCCTCGGACCACCCGACGTCAGGTGCCCCAGTGCTTCTCAACCTGTGCTGACTCGTTGAAGTGAAAGTGAAAAGTGAAAGTACGTAACCTCTTCCATTACCGTTGGGTAAGGTCACAAGAACGGACCTCTTAGGGACCCTGCCCCCTCGGACCACCCGACGGCAGATACCCCAGCGTGTCTCAGTCTGTGCTGACTTCACTGAATCGTCGTCGTCGTCACCGAGTCTTCCATTTCTTAGGAAATGGAGACTCGTTAGGGAACCAGTCCTTCTAGGGGACTCCTTCCCTTACCGTTGAGTAAGGTCACAAGAGTGGACCTCTTAAGGTACCTGTCTCCTCGGACCGCCCAATGTTAGGTGTCCCAGTTTCTCTCAACCTGTGTTGACTCGTTGATTGTGAAAGTGAACTCTGTAAACGAACACTCGACGTCTGTAGTACTAAAAAGTGGACATTTGTATGTCTAACTTAAAGGATTTTGGGTCCTCTAAGAGAATGTACTGACACTATAATAACACAGATTCTTTTGGGTGTTATTAAAACATTATAGTGGATTGAATCAGGGATAAATTTAAAGAGGATTACATATCAAAAAACTAAAAAATAAAATATAACCTCATATCAACTAAATGTTACAACACAATCCTTTGACAGGTAGTCATTTAAGAAGTATTGTTGTCGTCGACCTTCAAAATGATCATTGGAGAGGTCTCTTATTAGAGACAGAAGGACAGATTAAGAAGTCCTTGACCATATAGATGCCCGTCAAAATAAACCCAGGGAGAGAAAAGTAAGTTGTAAGGTCGCTGTTTATCAATAACTGGTGGTGAGAAACCGTAGTAGCTGAGTTACCTGTATTCACACTCGTTTGAGGTCTTCTTTCACTTCCTGTCCCTTCCTGTGATTTAACGTATGAAATCACTAACCTGTTGAGAAACGGTTCGAGAAGACCACGGTCCTTAAGACTCTACGGAGTCAGGAAAAGGACGGAGAGTCCCGGAGTGTAGGATGACCTCTCAGTCTGTGTGCTGAATATTGTGGTATGTTACACGACTCACGATAGGGGTTTGTACACGTTCCGTCACCTGTCTCCACACTTGTTCCATGAGTCCAACGTGTTAGGAGGGTCGATCCAGGCTTTCCAAAGGGTTTCCACCGTTGTAAACTCGACCCGGAATTCGTCACTCATCCTAAAACTATCTGACTCTTCTACGTCTTGAAAAATTCCTAAGTGTAACGTGTTTCGACCAGAGGTGAAAGGTAGAGGGTACTCGGTCCCTACTAGGAACCTAAGTGATCTCAGTAGGGAGTCATGGACGTCCCCTACAGAACCACAGAGGGTGGTTTGGGGGGTGGGGGAGTTATGTGTGGATGTGGACTCCTACGAGTTCAGAGAATATATTTTACCTCCTCCACCCATAAAGATGTATTGGATGTATGTAGAAGAGGACATGAAGTTTAGTACTATCTTAAGGTCAACTCGGTAAGTTTTAGGATTTTCTATTACGTCAATTTCACGACGTGAGTTATACAGTCGTTTAAACCTTTTGAGTCGTCACCGGTGACCTGACCTTTTTCAGTCAAAAGTAAGGTTAGGGTTTCTTCCCGTTACGGTTTCTTAAAAGTTTGATGTCAACGTGAGTAAAGTGTACGATCCTCCATTACGAGTTTTAGGAAGTTCGATCCGAAGTAATCATACACTTGACTCTTTAAGGTCTACATGTTCGACCCAAAACTTCTCCGTCTCCTTGATCCCCAGTTTAACGGTTGTGAGTAACCTAGTACCTCTTTTGTTCGCCTGAGGTCTTTTTGTAGATAAAGACGAAGTAACTGATACGGTTTCGGAAACTGACACACCTAGTGTTTTTTGACACCTTTTAAGAAGTTCTTTACTCTGAACGGAGGACTCTTTAGACATACGTCCAGTTCTTCGTCGTCAATCTTGACCTGTACTTGTTACCTGACCAAGTTTTAACCCCTTCCTCATCTTGTTCCGACATATAACAGTAGGGTAAATAAAGTGAATGTACATCTCATGTAGTACACTTCACGGTCCGACCTACTTAATGTTCGACCTGAGTTCTAACGGCTCTCTTTATAGTTGTTGGAATCTATGTGTTACTATGGTGAGATTACCGACTTTCACTTCTCCTTAATTTCTCAGAGAATTACTCCAACTTTCGTCTCACTTTTCCGACTGAAATCTAAGTTGTGAGTTTTTAGGTTCTAGTACCGTACGCCACGGTAGTGAAGTGTCGTATATCTTCCCTTTTGTCACCTTCGCCACTGTTTAAAATAAAAGAACCCGAGGTTTTAGTAACACCTACCACTGTCTGTTTTTTTCAATACTGCTTGCATCTGTCGTATAATTTTTCGTCTTTGTAGTGGAACGGCTGTTTCCGGACATATCAGTTTCGATATCAAATAGGTCATCAGTACCCATGTACACTCTCAACCTAGTATTTCTTCCGACTCACGGCTTCTTAACCACGAAAGCTTGACACCACGACCTCTTCTGAGAACTCTCAGGGAAATTGTCGTTCCTCTAGTTTGGTCAGTTAGGATTTTCTTAAGTTGGGATTTATAAGTAACCTTCCTGACAACGACTTCAAGGTTATGAAACCGGTGGACTACGTTTCTCGGCTGAGGAACCTTTTTTGGAACTACGACCCTTTCTGACTTCCGTTATCCTCTTTCCCCGTCGTCTCCTACTCTACCAATCTATCGTAGTGGTGGAGTTACCTGTACTCAAACTCGTTTGAGGCCCTCTGTCACTTCCTGTCTCCCCGGACCACATGATGTCAGGTACTTCTACACTTCTCACCCTGTACTGAATCACTGACTCGTTTTTCAAATGAGTGCTATGGATTACGTTGCATTTCTACTACATTTGTCGACGGTCACGTACCGTTTAAGTTCACACCAGAGGATCTCGAAAGATTGTTAACAAAGAGACTACTAAAAGTTAGACTTAAACCAACTTAGGTCTCTACGTTTTGGGTATCTATACCTCCCGACTGTCATGAAGATCTCTGACCAATGAAGAACAGGGGTTTAAAGAGGTTGTGAGGGAGACTTTGACAGACTTTCCATGACACCTACTAAGTGTAGAATCATGTTTGTTTGGTGTAGACAAACATTAGTCAGTTCTTTTTACTGATTACGGGGACTCGAGATATTTCGTCACGGGTGTCGACCAGTCGGTGTCGATTACAGGGTTCGTTCGTGTACAAACGAAACCTTAGTTTGTGGAGAGTCAGAACAGACATACACTTAACTGATAGCTCGCAGATATGGAAGATTGTCCATTGTGTTAGATTCCGAGGGTCGCGTCCATCACGTGGTATGATTTCTTATTGGTGTTCGTCCTGTGTGCTTGGGACGTCTCAAAGGACGTTCTAGTTCCTTTAGTAAGAATGTATGCTTCTGAGGTTTTTAGGTGAGACATCACTCGTGAACTCGGAATCTACTTATAATACCATTCACGAGATCAAAACTCAGTTAAAGTTAGAGTCTTTCGTAAAGAATTTACGAAGAACCCATAGACCCTTTACCCAAGACTCGATTCTGTTCACCTTAACCGAGACCTAAATAATCCCTTTTTTTTTAGTGACAGTTACGTTTTGTTTAGTATTTATGTCCTAAAGTAGACCTTTATTTTCAACTTACGTCCCTTCAGCCGTCGTAGTTCTTCCGACTGGAATGTAACCGGTGTTTAGATTTTTTTTACTTCACACCACCACTTCTCTCAGTTCTTACAGAGGTCTTAGTGGAGAACCCACCGCACGTACTGTATTAAGTACATCGGTTACTGGGGTGTAAAGACTACAGAAAATAATTTGGGAATTACGGCTTTATAATCTTTTACGTCGTTCACTTCCTACCTTCCGGACGGTACTAGATACCAGTTGTGAACGTGATGAAACCTGATAGGAAGATCTAATAAATAGTTATCCTCATAACGTATTTTTGGAAAGGGGGTGTTTTTGATCTAGTATGGAAGTCATGATAAACCTTTGGACTGAAAGACGTAAATAGATCTTTGTAAAGGTTCAGTTCTGTAGAAAAACTAAAGATGAAAATCATCGCCATCTGATAAAGAAGACACCCATATGGTTTTGAATTGGCAAGGTGATAGTAATCGTAATTAAAGGTCAAAAAACGATAACTTTTACGACGGTACTCGATGGAAAACGATTTAGACGTACTTGTCTTCCGATGAAGGTTCGTGACGTAAGACCTGGTACACATCGTATACCGTAGGTTCCGTGTAGAGGGGCAACTACATGGTTCCGATCTCCCCGGGGAGGGGGTTGGAGGTCCCCAGTCTCGTTCGGGTCTTATTGGGTGACCTACCTGTGAGACCGGACTGAGAAGACGGACTGAATTCTGCAGTGTTTTTAGTGACATTTTTTTCTTCCGTCGACTCGATTTAGGGTCCTGAACAGGGTTCAGACAAACAGTAGTTCAACTTTTCATTTGTAGAAGGTAATAAATAATCGTGGTGTAAACGTCTTTGTCAATGGAGTCCGAGGTACAGATCACCTTAATTCCAAACGGCACCCTTTGCTACTTCGTCTTGGAACAATTGTCTCACTTCTAGAAAGTCGCTGACTTCACTTTGGATGTCAGTCCCGTTTAGTCTGGGTCTTGTGTCAATTATTGGTAGTGAAGAAAGATAACATAGAATTAAAATATAAGGGGTTGAGAAAATTGAAGGAATTTTATGTCTAAGTGTTCTCCCTGGTAAATTTACAAAAATAATTTCGTCAATATCAATGACGGGGTGACACAGATCTTAAAATTTTATATATAGGAATCCCAAACTTACAAACCCCTACTCTAAAGACAAAAATTCAAAACTAGAAAGAGGTGTTTTCGGTTAATGTCGTACAATAATTCGTAAAGGTCTGAAGGTTCGTTCAATTTTCTTAGGTCAGAAGAACAGAGATTTAATCAACCTCCTCTGATTTTCCAATGTTCGATGTAAGATTTTAGGATGACTTTTGTCTGACAGTGGAACCTACGACCTTATCTATCATCGTGATTTGACCTTACCGGGGGTGTCTTAGGTCTTGTGTGAACAATCGGTCGTCTGCAAGTAAGATCCACTAAGACATTAAGGTTACTGTGAGATCCTCGGGGTTTAGGATGCCGTAGAGTCAGCAATCCACTGAACCGACTCCACGGAGAAGTTTGTTCGAGTTGACACACTTTCTACAGAAAGCCCTTGATTCCAAGTTAAAAGATGAGTTGACAATGAGTCAAGAGAATTATTGAACTATAAGTTGTGTAAGAACTTTAGTTGTCTTTGGAAAATCATTTAACATAAAAACCTAAAGGGGACTTTGGTCGGACTAGTTTTTGTTTTTGTTTTGGTTTTCATACCTCTACTCAAAAGTACGGAAACTTTTTCTGATATACTTCAGTTGATTCTTGCCGGTCTTACTCATTTGACTCCGTTCTGGAACGGCTCACAACTCTGTTTGTAATTTTGTTACCATATGGTACTAATTTATTCAAAAATAACAGTGTAATGGACGAAACAGTCTATATGTAACATCCAAAGTCATACCGTATTTTTTATTTTTATAAAAGGACTTACAGTTTTAGACTTGTCTCTACCACTACCGTGAATTTTTTTTATTTAAGTGTGACCACGATTTCGACGATCTTCTATCGACTATTTGTGACCTTGTGTAAACGTCTATTTCGCCAGACGTTGTAAAGTTTAGTTTACCGTCACCATATTCCGGTTGTTTTGACCTGTCGTCCTTCTATGTCTGGGGCAACTCATCGATAGACTTCCTACCGTCAAACTTGCAAATTAAAGGTAAGTCTGATTTGATGAAAGGATGTTTTACTTTGATGAAAAAGTCTTGGACCTAAAATTCGAAGGAATTGTTGAAGGAATCAGAATGTCCAGCATTGCTCAGGTTTCTTTCCGTCAATATTAGGTGCCGTAATCGAAGCACTCGACTGGGACGGCATTTACCCCATCCCCACCCCCAGAACAGTAAAGGTTTGGTCCTCGGACAGTACGAGTACTTGCAGACATCACCAAAGTGTGTAAGACCCGTTTTGATCTTTTGTTCGTCATTAATTTATTTTTACAATTCACGTAGGGGTTCCTTTCAGAGATGTGTAAGGTGTCGATATACGACTTGCCATTGAAATTTTTTTCATACCAATAAAACTAACCTTTACTTAGAGATAAGTTATTGGTTCGAAGGGTTTGTCAAATAATTTACAGAAAGAAGGTGTTTATTTTGATTGTGATCCTAAACAGTCTTCTAGATGTGCTTAATAGAGGGAATGCATGCTTGAACCGATTTAGGCGACACAGACCTCAGACAAGGAGTATTTTGAGTCCAGACCTTGTATTGAGGAAAGACAATATGACGACACACAGGAAGTAAATTCTGAGGTCTTGTCTCTGGTATTTACACCGATCACGTTGTATCGTCAGTGACCTTAAGGGGCTTTCTTTTTATTCATTAAATAAAATACTGTATGAATAAACCTACTAATGAATGACCATTAATCATAAAGATGTAAAAAAAAAAAATTTCCGTTGGTAAAATTCACTGTTATGTATAGTCCGATCATCTTTTTTCACCTTTGTTTCGGGAGAGAAAACTAGAGTGTTTCAGTACGTCTGTTTTCTTCCATGTTGACTAAACAAGGTTAGAACCTTTAATAGTTTTAAAGAAAAGACCGTTTCTACTTAAACCGAGTAGTATCTTTCTTCCAAGAAACTTCCGACGACGATTTGATCAAAGGGAAACTTTTTCATTTAAAGTTCCGTACTATCACGTTCTCCATTCCAAAACTAAATATCTTGTAAATATCTGATTAACACGAATCAGAGATTAAAGGTTTAATAAAATTTCTTGTCTTTGATGCAACTATTCAAATAGAAACGGATTTAAATGGTCATGTAGGTACTTAGCGTGGTCTTAAGCCTGTTAAACTAATAGAATTACTGAGACAACACTCGGGACGTGTGACGCAGGCGTCCACTCCTGGGGGACGTACGCTCCGAGGAGGTTCCAGACCCGGGTTTTTGAGAACAGAACCCCTCAGGTCCCCGGACTCTTTCGTCAAGAGGGACGGTCTCCTTCAGGAGTTTTTGAGAGAGTTACTCGCTAATTCTTTTTGTCACGATTGACCTCTCAAAGAACGCAAGTCAATTTAGACCCTCCAGACTCACAAGGACCTCGGGGGTAGTCCCACACAGTACCCAGCTCTTAGGGAACTTGCACTCATAAGCGATAATCCCCCGAGACAGCCCAGTTAGTTTAAAAGTATTAGTGACAGCAGACTAAGGAGTCGTGACAGAGGTCGACGAGACACCCTTCCTCCCCGCAGACGAGGTGAAGGTCCTATAAAGTCAGGTCGTGACCACCTCCGTATTGACCTCCTCGGGTGTCGAACTCCAGCTCCGTATTTCTGCGACGAAAGGTGCGCTCTTACCGAGTCTCATGAAAGAACTAATAAACCCACTTCTAGTCTTATTCCGCCTCCGCCCAGACTCCGGAGACGCAGAGGTTCTCATGAAGCTGGAAGGCGACACTTGGGACCTATCCCGTCGGCTCCCGACTTCCCCCCCAGGTGTAAGAGTCTACCGTGGACGGCCGAATGGTAACGGACGACGTCAGGACCCACCTCTCTCCTTCCTTTGACATTCTGCGGGCATAACAGTGTCGAAACGTACAGTTGTCTAAGTTGCCAACTGGACTAACAAGACTTTTGCCGTCGTTTCGTCACGTTAACTAATCACACTTAATGACATGTAAACGTGTCATAAAGTAGTAAAAGTTTTCGGAGTCTCGTCGAGAGAGTTCATGATGGCAGTAGTAATTATAATGGCAGACAATACGTCCGTTTCCTGGTCTCCAGTCTTTCTAGTCCACTGAAGTGGTTCTCCTGTCGTTCTTCACCCCCGAGACTATGGGTTTGTGTCCAGAGAGTTGAGGTCTAGGTCACGGTGCTGGGAGTGGACGACAAGTGACACGAGCCTCTGGTACCCCTGTCTCCTATTTTAACTATCAACAGGGGTGGGAACCGCCAGTAGACTTACACTCAAAAAGGAATTATGTGGAGTGTAGTTTTTTGTTTTTTTTTGAAGAGCTGTTGATGAACAGTGTTATAAGAATTTGTAGAGAAAGAGGAATTTTCAAGTTTCGGGACCCTGAAGGGACCGCCAGATCACCGGTTCTACGACGCGAGGGTTGTGACCCCCGGCCTCAGGTTAACGACCAGGCCCTTGATCTAGGGTGTACGACGTTGATTCAAACGTACAGTGTGACTTCTGACGTCGAGGACGTGCGGTGTTGTTTCTGTGCCGGGTTGGTTTCTTTGTTTACACCTCTTTTTTTTTCAAGTCTTTTGTTATGTTGTAACATTTTTATAAAAAAATTGATTTAATTTTTTTATCCCTGAAGTTTCAGGACACAATCCATGATCCGGTATTGAAATGACGTAAAAATACCACCATTTTGTCTTTGTCGGTGTGTAGATACTCAGGTACCGTAAATTTAACAAAAATTCATGTAAATTTTTATAATGTTTTTACTAAACATGTTTCAAATCTTTTCTTTTTTTTACTTTTAGTGGGTGTTAAGATAGTGGGTCTATTTTGACAATTTTAAAACTACTTTCGCATTCTAAACCCACGGACTGGAATCCACAGTCCGTGGGGTTGAGGAGGTTTAAGGTCGAGATAGTAGGTCGAAACACACACAGAAACACACAGGTACATAAAATAGAATAAATAAACCGATGTGACACGTCGTCCGTCCGGGAATCAAGGGGTTGGTCCCTACCTTAGACACGGGGGACGTTCCCCTTCTCGGTTTCAGAATTGGTGATCAATTTAGATCACGTAAAGTATTTTTTCTTACTTTACGGTAAAGGTCGTTGTACCTACCTAGATGTCTAACAGTATGGTTCACTTCAGTCTGTCTCTATTTATGGTGACTATAATGAATGTGTACCTTATTTTGTTTGTTTGTTTGTTTTTTTGCCATATTTACTGGAATGAATGTTTTGTCTTTGTCCGAGTGTCAGTATCTTTTGTTTATACCAATGGTTTCCCAACCACCCCTCCTATTTAGTCCTCAGACTCTAATTGTCTATGTGTGATGACATGCATTCTGGTTATTTGGTGTTCAGGGTGACCTACCGTGTCACTCGATATAAGTTGTAGAACATTATTGGATATTACCTTTTCTTAGACTTTTTATTATATATATATGTGTATGTGTAGACTTAATGATACGACATGACTTTGATTGTACCGTAACATTTAGTTAACATAAAGTTATTTTTATGATAAAAATTTTTAGACCACCATGATATCGGGTATACAGACAGTGGTACGACCTCAATTATCTAAGAACCCGGATTAAGAGTAAATTGGTCGACCAAGGAATCGCATTACCATAGACCGGTGGGTGACGATAGTTTTTGATCTGTAAATTTCAGAAACGACTCTGGGACGGGGCACGTAGTTTATACTACAATTGTCTTAAAATCCCTCAAGAAAATACTCCGAGGTCACTTGTGTCCTGTGTCGAGGATACAGGATCCGTACGGTCCCAATTGAACCATTCTTTGTAGTGTAGATGACATGTGTCTAGTATAGTGAAGAACCCTTAATGAGATTGAACGAAGTCGGAAAGATGGAAACCAGAAAAAAGAAGGTCATAGTCTCTGAACTCTTCCTGTGGTGCTTTTTGTCATGACGTGAAGACCTTTTCGGATTCTGTTCCCTTACGGGACAGGTATCGTCGCATTGAACCCCGGACTACTCACATCTTCTTACCTACATTAAATAGTATATTAAACTTCAAATTTTGGTCTATAAAGGGACTATGAGTCCCCATTTTGCTTATCCTTCGAGTGCAGAAAGAACAAGGAAAAGTAAGAAGGAGACTCACTAGACAGAAGAATTAAACAAGTGAAGACGGACTGTTCTAAGTTGTTGAGCGAGTGAGAAAAGGTGTAGACGTGTGTGACGGACTCCCTTTTTACTGTTGTTCTTGTTAATCAAAGTTTAGGTTCGTACTCCGTAAAGTATTTCTGTCGTAGCTAATACTGGGATCCTTTTTAGACATATGAAATAATGCAATTTTTCGTCTGTAAAGGGACTCCATATCTTGTTTTAGTACTTCCGGGTTCTCTGGTCATAACGACAATAAGTGACTTGACGAAAGAATCAATACAATTCTACTAATACGATGAATCGAATATGTAAGAACTTATCCTTAGAAAGGGAACGAATAAGTAGAAATAAATATACTTTTCCCTTAAAAACCATAGTCAGATCGTATCCCAAAGGGCCCACCAAAATGACCATTTCCTGGGCAGACGGTTACGTCTTCTGGATTCTCTGAGCCCAAGTTAGAGACCAACCTTTCTAGGGGACCTCCTCCCGTGCCGTTGGGTGCCGTCGTAAGGACGGACCTCTTAGGATACCTGTCTCTTCGGACCACCCGAGATCAGGTGTCCCAATGTTTCTCAGCCTATGCTGACTTCGCTGAATCGTGTCGTGTCAGATCGTATCCTCCTACTTGTTTTCTTTCCTGACTCTACGGAAGTTGAAAATAAACATTGGTTGTTAATTCGGAGTCTAGTGTGTTTAAATAAATTATTTTTGGTGTTGATCCTTTTCAACTTTTTGCTGAAACTTTGAATAAAAGAAAAAGTTGAAAGGGATCAGTTACAGGAAATTGGTAAGTATAGTCCCGTACCTACGCTAAGCCACAAACGTCCCGCCCGGAATTGGTTGTCCGTTACTTCACAGATGATGTACGATGAAACTTCAGACACTCTGCCGTGGCTGTCAGACGTTTTTTGTACCAGTACTTAAGTCCTGTTTTTCAACGAAAAGTGACGTGCAAGGAAGGTATCGTCTTTATGGTCTTTAGCGGCCTTTCACCCGGTCAGTGGTCACTCACTCCGACCTAATTCAAGGGACACGACGAGACCCCTGGTACTGGGACTATACCTCGGAGTGTGACCCTAGACGGGTGACGGACGGAAGGGGAAACGGGGTCCGACTTGCGTCTGACGAGAGGAGAAAGAGTCATCGACGGACACGAGAAAGTAAGGGACCCGGGAAGGAGGTCCGGACCCTGTCGGAGAAATCGGGCTGGGGAGAAGAAGGACAGGAGGTTCCGTGAAAACAAGAATCCCAAAGTCTCGCTTAATGGGGATTCTTGTGAGACCCCGACTACTGTTCTTGCACCCTTTCATGACGAACGTGGATCGAGTCCTAGACCGAACGTCCTCTACAAAGGTATCGATAAACAACGTACTTACGGATCCTTACTTGTCCGGGGTGACGTGGGAGGGTGAGTCACCTCCGCCGACACCCGTCTCCTCACTTGAGTTTAGTCCTCCGGTTCGACAGGACTCAATTGTGCCCACGGAGACCCACGCCAGAGATGAATCTCCGGTTCACTGTACTGTCGACGCAAGAATCACTAGGAAGGAATTTGACCCTTATGTAAAGAGATCCCTTTTGCGACAGTAATCCTCCAGTGTTCATAAATTTTCTCACTATAATTTTGACATGAAGTCTCAGAGGTACCGTCCGTGTATCACTCACTCTGTCCGAAAGCATCTAACCGTACTCATTGATGAGGTGTGTAGACTATAGTAAACCCCTGACTAAAAACCTGGTGTTAAGTAAGCAACCAACCCTCTAATAATTTTTAATTTCATCTTAAATTTTTCGTGAACCCGTTATATTTATGACTTTTGATCATTCACTTAGTCAATGGACGTGAAAAAGGACTTCGCGTAATATTTGGACTATTTAGCGGGACTACAGAAAGTAATGAGGCAGGAACAGTTTTTTCAGTCATGATCTTCTGTCTGTCTTTGTTCTAAGTGTTTCACTAATCTTGATGTCACTTGACCTTCCGTGAAAGGGCAGTAAAGATGGAATTAGATAATTAATGAATTTACGACGTTGGGGTCCCATTGTTACAAAGTCGTTGTTACGGGTACAAGGATCTCAATGTCTTCTCTTTCTTCTCTCTTGGGGACAACGGTTCTGGTGACTTTTTATCATCAATAAAAAAGGGAGTGGGATATGTAAAAAGTCTCTGGTGTCAATCGAAAGTCTTGGAGTCTATATGTGTATTAGATGAGTGTAAAAACGTAGTCAACGTTTTTTTTTTTTTTTAACACCGTTCACTAATTTTTTTATAACTATTTTCATTTAAAAGAAAAGTTATTCGCAAGACTAAAACTATATGTCGTCACCATCAGATCTCTTTCTCTTGACGGAATGACCTAAAAAGTCACAATTAGTATAGTTTACTGCAGTGTAAAGAGGTCTTCGTGTCAATCGTTTTCTTTCCTTTTTGTAAGTAAAATGGAAAGTTGAATGGGTACAAGAAATTATTGAAACCGTATTGAGACTCTTCATAAACCGTGACTTCTGTGAAATATGAGAACGACCGATCATAACGGATCTAACCCTTATCGTTCCCTATAGGAAACTAATATGGACACCCCCTAACTCTCTCTCTGTCTCTAGTACAACTTTCGTGAGGAGATGAATTTCTTACCCAGAACGGTTGTCCTCGAGTTTCAGAGACGTAACCCTTGATTGTCTTCCAGAGTGTCTCTTGGGCGAAGGTGTCTGTTGGGTCCCAATACAATTAATCTTTTAAAAAGTGAAGGGAATTTCATCTTAAGTTAACATTTGAGGACTTCCGTCTCCAATCCAGAAGACGTAAAGGTGTCGTTGACTGTTCTCACGACTCCACCAAAATCCACGAGTTTTTGGATGACTAATTGACTACTTTAGAATCCTCACCGATAAATTGTTGATTATTAATAAAAAGTGACTACAACTAAATTAAATAAGATGATATTTACTTGAAGACATACTTGGGAAAGACAACAAATGGCTGTATGGTACTAGTATACTAGAAAGAAAAACGAAATTGTTCAAGGATTACGTTTTGGGCGTAATCGGTCATCCACCTAGTTAAAATGTTAAAACAGGAACTTTAGATACAAAGTTTTAGTATTAGTCTGAATGTCGTGTTGTCTTGACATAAACATATATTACCTAATGCGTCTTCGTTTACTACTAAAGGTCGACAAATAAGAACATTCTTGACTACGTATTACTTACAGAACGATTACGAAGAACTGAGTTTTTGATAAAATTAAATATATTAATTGACTGTCCTTTTATGGAAGAGATAGTGTTTCTTTTGGTCGATGTCCTGTCAATATTTGTGAGAAGAAATTTCTACGATATTTTACGAATAAAAGTTTCGGTGTTTAGAGTTCATGAACATAGTTGTAGAAAGGATAAATACACACCGACCATCCTTACGAACGAAATGGAAGCTAAACCAGATTTCTCTTGTATAAGATTTCGTACTCACCTTAACAACCGCCACCTCTACTTCGACTTCTCCTCCTTCTGCTCCAGCCCGTGGGGCTCCTACGCCCACTCGACGAATACCTAGTGGACGAGAGACATGCTGTAGACGACGACACACAAAGCGGCCTTAGCCATGGTGGGCTAGTGAAAGACGTTGTCTGTGCCTTCTTTCTTCACAATTTTCGACGTACTTTAGGGTGTTTAAAGTAAGACTTACGTGGGTGTGTTTGTGAGTATGGTTTAAATGCACGTCATCGCGCTGTGACTTTCGGTGCGTTGACAGGGTGGTTGTCCACTCACCTATTTATTTTTGCACCACACACGTGTACGACCTGAAGATGAGTCACTATGTTTCCTTCTTTGTGGCTGTATGTGTTGTGTGTACTTAGGGTTTACTAAGCGACTCACTCTCCTCGGTCTTGTTATTGTTGTTTTTAATAGTAGTAGTATTATCGTATCCGATGTCCTAAGAAAAAAAAACCCCCCCCCCACCACACCTCGTGTGGTGTGCTGAACATCCTAGAATCAGGGGGTTGGCCCTGGCTTGGACCCGGTGTCGTCATTTTCGTGGTGCAGGATTAGTGACCTNGTTTCCTTCTTTGTGGCTGTATGTGTTGTGTGTACTTAGGGTTTACTAAGCGACTCACTCTCCTCGGTCTTGTTATTGTTGTTTTTAATAGTAGTAGTATTATCGTATCCGATGTCCTAAGAAAAAAAACCCCCCCCCCACCACACCTCGTGTGGTGTGCTGAACATCCTAGAATCAGGGGGTTGGTCCTGGCTTGGACCCGGTGTCGTCATTTTCGTGGTGCAGGATTAGTGACCTGACGGTCCCTTAAGAGTTAGATGCTAAACTACCGTACATTTTAAGATCCTTTGCTTTTACTGTATTTCGTCTACTCACCTACTGACGCCGTCTCTACTCTTCCTCCCTAGTCTTTTCTGGTACTCCTCTGAAACCGTACCTGTCTATACAAGTCATGGAATAAGACTACCACCAAAGTACGTGCATATGTGTATAGTTTTGAATAGTTTCATATACGAAATTTATATACGTCAAATGATGTACAATTAATATGAAGTTATGTTGTTAAAATTTTCCAATCGAAACAGTCACGACTGATATGGTCTTGAATTTAACCGTACACTAAATTTGACTGTCCGAGAAACCTTCTTGTAAAAGTGTTACACTAGACGACCTACATACCTTCTACCTTTCGGATTCTCTGTGGACCCTCGAACGACCCGGGTTAGGTTTGGACGTCTTAACCTCGAAGATTCCCATGTCAGTCTTTAGACTTAAATTCTATTTAAGAGTTCAAAAAAGAATACATATTGACTTCAAACTTTTGGAGACAACACCTCTGTGAAATTAAGAAATATCCTTCTTGTTAGAAGGTATCGAAGAAAGAAATTTTGTTTGAGAAACTCACTTTTAGGACAAAATTCTTTACTTTCATTAAATTTCAACAATCACAGTATAATTTTAATTACCATTTAAATCTAATACAAAACCTTTGAAAGTGTTTCCTTCCTTCAGTTAGTTGGAAATGACAATGTTAATAAAAGTGATTAATAATGTTGTTGGGACTCTCCACTCATTACAAAAGACGTGTCTCAAGTATAGTGTACGTTCCTTGATGTCCCTCGTTTCATTGTGACGGACGAGAATACTTCATGATGACTTTTATTTCGTATTAAGATTAATATAACTTCGTTAATTAAGACCATATGAAATTTATATTTCTTTTGGGTTTGTGAAGACAGTTATATTTAGAATCTCACTTTTCATCAAAAGGAAATTTTTTTATTTTTGTTTTTCATTTTTTTTAATAGTTGGTCGATCTCGATGATCATAGTTTCTTGTGCCGTATAAAATGACTCAGAGCCGTGAGACTTAAATTGAACCCTAATCGAGGAGACGTCCTGACCCAATGCAGAGTGTGGGAGACGTAAGGACGTCTCCGGGCTCGTCGCCACTCGTGTGCCGGCAAGAGTACTTTATGGACGACTAATTTTTTAGTTCGTTCATCACTGACCTACCTATGATTGTAAAAAGTAAATGTGACTGAGTGAACAAACTAAGGTAGATATGAAAGACTCTTCGTCCTTCGGAACATTTAAATAACACCTATAGTTAAATAAGTAAACTATAAACGATTTTTCTATTGGGAGAAGTAAGACTAGTTACTCTCTATTCTACGGTTTTATTAAGTGTGACCACTGTCCATGTCAACATGGAAAATCTCGATTATTCGACCACCGTTCCGATAGCTCTTGGCTCCAATGATTACGTCTTCTCGTGTAAAAACTGTCGATAAAAACCCGGTACTACTTTTTGATACTTACAGAAAGGGATTTTGGAAGAGAGACAACTTCGAAGTCTGTTATAAAGTGTTTCTGAGAGGAGAGATGAGAGGTACGATCTGTAAGTGAATGTAGAAGACCTCGGTTTCGTTAATAGGGGTTATGACTCGTGTAAACAGTAGAAATTGAACACAAGAAAAACCGGAATACTATTATAATTCTACCGTCAATACAAACAGTAATAGACAAAGTCTCGTCTACGAAAGTCCTTCCGTCTTTAGGAGGAGAGTGAACGAAAAAAACCGGACTCGGGTTTTGGACTCCCACCAGTTTTGAAACATTTGTATTATACCGAAGACGGTCCCGTCATTAACTCGTCCGTTGGTCCAACGTGGATGTCCCCTTAAAGAATATACTTTTTTGTGACCGGAGATAGAATTTAGGTTGAAAAAAAAAAAAAATTAAATCGTTACAACACCTCAAGGATATAAACTCTCGGTGTACAAAAATCATTTGTAAAAAGATATATAATTACCCATGACACTGTTTTTAGAAATAATCCAACACATAAGATTACCTAATAAAATCCTGAGTTCCTTGAAATTTTTAATGATGTATGAATAAAATACTCAAGTTTAGTAACTTGAAAGGAAACATCCTAAAAAGAAAAAAAAAAAAAAGTCACCCCCTCGAGGGGACGAGGTGAAGGTCCTAAAATCAAGGACGTGGTCCCTGACTTGAGGCCGTCGGGAGTCCCGGGAACCGTCACTCTCGTGTCTCAGGGTTGGTGACCTGGTGGTCCCTTGAGAGTCAAGTCAAATCAGCGAGTCAGTACAGGTTGAGAAACGTTGGGGTACCTGACGTCGTGCGGTCCCAAGGGACAGATAGTGGTTGAGGGCCTCGACCGAATTTAAGTACGGGTAGCTCAGCCACTACGATATTTTTATAGTGGAGGAGACAGTAGGGGAAGAGGACAGAGGTTAGAAAGGATCGTAATCCCAGAAAAGGTTATTCACTCAAAAAACGTAGTCCACCGGTTTCGTGACCTCGAAATAAATCGAAGTCGTAGTCAGGAAGGTTTCTTATAAGTCCTGACTAAAGGAAATCCTAACTGACCAAACTAGAGGAACGTCAGGTCCCCTAAGAGTTCTCAGAAGAGATTGTGGTGTCAAGTTTTCGTGGTTAAGAAACCACGAGTCGAACGAAATACCAGGTCGAAAGTGTAGGTATATGCTGATCCCCTTTTTGGTGTCGAAACTGATCTACCTGGAAACAACGGTTTCACTACAGAGACGAAAATTATACGACAGTTCCAAGAAGGTTCCTCGTTCGTAGAAAATTAAAGTACTGACGTCAGTGGTAGACGTCACTAAAACCTCGAGTTCTTTTATATCAGACAGTGACAAAGGGGTAGATAAACGGTATTTCCCTATCCTGGTCTACGGTACTAGAATCAAAAAACTTACAACTCAAAATCCGGTCGAAAAAAAAAATGATATGAAAGTGAAAGTAGTGCTCCGAGAAATCAAAGAGAAGTGAAAGACGGTATTCCCACCACAATAGACGTATACACTTCAATAACTCTAAAGAGGGCCGTCAGAACTAAGGTCGAACACGAAGTAGGTCCGGTCGTAAAGTGTACTGCATGAGACGTATATTCAATTTACTCGTCCCACTGTTATACGTCGGAACTGTATGAGGAAAGGGTTAAACCTTGGTCAGACAACAAGGTACAGTTCAAGATTGACGACGAAGAACTAGAAGTATGTCTAAAGAGTCCTTCGTTCATTCCACCAGACAAAAAGGGTAGAGCCTCTTAAAAAATGTCAAACAACACTAGGTGTGTCAGTTTCCGAAACCACATCAGTTATTTCCCCTTCATCTACAAAAAGACCTTAAGAGAACGAAAAAGCTACTAGGTTTGCTACAACCGTTAAACTAGAGAGCAAAGAGACGGAAAAGATTTAGGTCGAACTTGTAGACCTTCAAGAACCGAATGCATGACAACTTCGGATCGAACCTCTTAGAACTCATAATGAAACGATCGTATACTCTACTCACGTTAACACGCCACCAAACTTGTAAGAAACCGTAACGGAAAGAAACCCTAACCTTACTTTTGACTAGAAAAGGTCAGAACACCGGTAACGACTCAAAAGGTATAAACGACCGTATGAGTCACGTCGTGAAAGTGTCGTAGTAGAAAATCCTAAACTTTATCGAGTTGACCTTAAGGTAGTGGAGGTGATCGAAACAAACATCACTACGAAGGATTCCGGGTGAACTGAAGCCTGAGGTCCTACAGACCAGATCCACTCACTCGTGTGGTAACACCGATAGACCCAGTACTTCTAGAAAAAACATGTCAAGACACATAAGAACGAGGACAATCCCGGTATGACAAAGACAGGAAATAACACAGATAGAAACATACTTAACAAGGGAACCATAGAGATTAAAAGAACTGCTCTAGAGATCAAAAAGGGTAAGACAACAAAAGGAGATAGAAAAACCTTCCGAAAGAATAAAGAGGAACGATAAGAAAACTTGAGACGTAAGTTTATCCACATAGAAAAGAAAAGAGGAAATGGAAATCGAAGGGAAGAAAAGAGTCGATAAACATTCTGGAAGAGTCTGTTGGTAAAACGGAAAAACGTAAAGAGAAAGAACCCCTACCAGAACTAGAGACGGAGGACATGTTACAGTGCTTGGAGACAGGTATCAAGAAGTCCGTGAGATAGTCTAGATTAGGGAACTTAGATAAACAGTGGAGGTGACATATCAGCATTCCCTAAACTAAATTCAGTATGGACTTACCAGATCACCAAAAGGGATGAAAGAAGTTAAATTCAGACTTAAACCGTTATTCCTCAAGTACTAGACTCGGTGTCAGGCAAGGACCAGAACAAAAACGACTGACATATCTCGAAGAGGTAGAAACCCACGTTTCTTATATTAGTTAGACTAAAGCCACAACTGACAGACCACTACAGGTGCACATCTCAGTAAAGAACACAACAACCTTCTCCCACAAACGATACTGGTCACACAAGAGAACCATTTTGAGATAATCGGAAACGGGACGAAGTAAGACATGAGGTTCCGGTTCGAACGGACAATGAGGTCCATAGAGAACTGAAGGATGAAAACCTAGGGTCATGGGATATTACTTATCCTATAGAAAAAAACCACAATCAAGATCTTCCAGAATATCCGGTAGTATCTTGACGAGTTGAAGTCGAAGAAACCGTATCTGAACCTAATGACACTATATCTTACCAAACGGAACCTTTATTTGTCTCTAGTAAGACAGTAAAAACTCTGATGTAGGTTCATAACGTAAAACCTGAGAAAACAACTGATACTACCGATGAAGTAAAGAAGATTTCCTAAGAACGGGTGTTATCATCTATATTACCAATAGACTCAATTTAAGTGGGTAAGGTCAGGTAAAATCAAGTGACTAAAGGATTTACAACTACAAACGGTAGAGGACTGGTGAAGGTTAAACGGAACTAAATACCTGTATTGTAAGGTCCAAGGATACGTTATAACAAGAAATCTCAAAGCCTCAAATGAAACTAGTGGTCAGTGTAGGTGTTGACCCGTAACAAAAACGAAACCGAGGCAGAGAAGTGAGAAACCTCAATCAAGAGGTGACTAGAGGTCACCGTATAACCCGTGGATGGCTCGACCCCTCAAGTAGAAAGTCACAGGATAGAGAAATGGAAAAGTATGAAAAGTACCCCAAGAGTTCCGTTCTTATGACTTCACCAAACGGAAAGGGAAGAGGTCACCTGGTGTAAAACAGTCTTGAGAGACAGTTCCTTGGGGGTCCCGAAAAGTTAATTTGTAATCAAAACTTCGGACGGATCGTCTCTTAGTTAAAAACTTTGCAAAGGTAATCGTGAAAGAACTTCTCAAATACAATTAATTTTTATTAAAAAACATAGTGTATGACAAATTTCATGTATACATAAAAATTCGACTTGTAAAATTTAAATTGAAACATCCATGATAATATTGGGGAAACTCCACTTCTACATTGAAACAAGGTAAAGACCCCTTTTTAGGGGTATGATCTCAGTTGATATGTCGAAAAGTCAGATTTATAATTCATAGTAGAAAACAAACCCCCGATCTTTAAACCTAAGAACTTTTTTTTGGAGTTTCTCAAATATAATACATATTCCACAGTATCCTTTATGTTACTTGTATTTTATGTCAGGGACGGAAATTGTTTAACGTACCCTTTATTTTGGATTAAAGGTTCATTTAACTTCTTTGTTTAAGGACAGAAAATTAACGTTTTCTTTTATATTAGCAATCAAAATCGTGTTTCGATATCTTTTAGTTTTGACTTCTAGTCCAAAACTCTTAGACCCGGGGTCCTTTTCGTTTCTATTGAGGTCAATTGTTAGATATAACCAGAAGACACAGAGTTTTCTGGTTTAGACTAAAATAATAAAAAATTTTATGCTATATTGATATAAAATTATGTATTAACTTTATGTTTTATAGTATCGTTTAGGTTAAATTTGAGAGGTTTAATTAATCCTTTCACAGAGATAAATGATGACTTTTACGATGTACCATCTCAAGTAAAGAAAAAAGGTTAATTAAAGTTATATTTTATATTACATTTTTTGGAATAATATATTTCAAAGGGGAGGAGTCGTTGTAGAGACGAGGGAAATGAGTCTCATTGGTGAAGATCTCCACCAACCGAAAGAAGACCTAGAGAAATATGTGAGTCTGAGAACAAAAGTATTTTTCGTCCGAGTTTAATAAAGTAAATTGAAGTTCTTGAAAGATTCAGTAAGTACTCTTGGAGGGAATAGAAAAATTGCCGACGAAGTATAGGGTACCCGAAGGGGTCACCACGTCATCATTCCTTAGGTGGACGGTTACGTCCTCTGTGTTCTCTGTACCCAAGTTAGGGACCTAGTCCTTCTACGGGACCTCCTCCTTTGCCGTTGGGTGAGGTTATAAGAACGGACCGTTTAAGGTACCTCTCTTCTTGGACCGTCCGATATCAGGTACCCCACCAGTTCTCAGCCTGCAATGACTCGTACGTGTTTGACAGTATAAGGTATCATATCTCCGTGGTTGTATTAAATGAATTGGTAAGGAGTGACCACCTGTAAATCTAACGAAAGTTTTAAGAGTAATAATTCGTTCCTACGTTCTTTGTACAAACATACGACGTAATTTTCCGGTCTGACGACCCAAATTTAGAACCGTGGTTCTAAACCCGAATATTGGAATTGGTTCTATAAATAGGAATCAACAGAGTTGACATTTTACACCCACTACTATTGTCGGAATACCCCATCCACGTTCCTAATTTACACAGTCATGGACCTTTCACGAATCATATACCAGACCGTGTCTCGGTTTCACAAGTTATTGTGTTCAAAAGTGTGGAAACACGGATAAACAGACAAAAGAACCCGGTCTAAGGAGCTCTAGTTTGAGATATAAATTTTAAGACAATAACGTTTTGAGAGAGGGATTTACAGATATAGTTGAATGTAAGGGTGGTCGATGTCGAAGGGGTGAAGGGTGTTGTAACGGTTGTGACCTATAATCGTTAGGAAAATATGAAAACGGTTAACCTACCTGTTGTTATTTTTGTTGTTGTCATAATACACAAGGTTAAACGTAAAGGACTACTCTTACTTGTAAAAAAGGTAAATGAAGAACTGGTAACCATCTAAAGAAAAAAGAAAACATTAAAGGACAAGTATACGAAAGAAAGAAAAAAGGTGAAGTTTATAAAAAGGAGATAACTTTTTTTTTTACAGGACCATTGAATTATATATCTCTGACAAGATCTATTCACGAAGTCATTCTTAGGAGTACTTTATTTAAAATCAAAATCTCTCATATATTTCGAAGTAAAAAATCTTACACTTTTATTTACCTTACTTCTCCATTCCACCACCGACCTCTTACTTCTACGAGGTCTACGGTCTTACACGTGAAGTCCCTTTAGTGACTCTTACCCCCTCACCCTGACCCTGGGGACCCGACGTGAGTAGGTGAAGGGGTTTGGACCCGTCCACTGGTACAATTCTGAGAGACGGCTGTGGTACGGGAAGGACTCGGACAGTAGTGGGTGTTTTGTGACAGGAAAGGGGTCTGGAAGGGGTGTGAAAGATACAAAGGAAAGCGGAATGGACGAAGAGAAAGACGGACACGTGGTCTGTCACCAAGACTTTCCCGGGATGTGACCTTTCCGACGGGTAGATGAGATCGACGAAGACTCCGGGAAGAAGCTTGTGGACTCTACAGGGTGTGACTAATAAAATACGTGTCCATTAGAAAATTTCCGAAAAAATATTATGTACGAAGATTTTCTTACCGTAAAACAAAAGAGAAATTGTTCGAAAGTGAAAGTAACGATGAAAAGGAGGAGTGCACTACAAAATCACTGAGTAGATAAAAATCCTTAGTTATATGGTTGCATTTTTTCATTTGGGGTGTACCATGTTGTCTCATTTAATACTTACTCTGGTAGTGGGTCTGACGTCGTTATTTTGGAACCGAGTAAAAGTTAAGATAAGTCTGAACAAATGGTATATATATGTGTTCGTCTCGTAGTATACGCATACAAATGTCTTTGTTATTTATATACTGGAAACCCCTTTTGTACATACAAGTTACACTTGTCTTGAACTTTCTCGTTGTGTAGTTTTCTACAAACTGACATTAGATGTAAAAAATCCCCATAAAAGGGAGTAATATTTTAATTACGTACACATCATTTACAACCGTTTTAATAAAAAATTTAATGGTTTATCCTTTTAATCTTGGTGGGTCTTCGTTGATGACAGTTGAAAGACCTAATATCAAGTACAAGAAAAAAGAGGAAGACTGAAAATGTATTACCTTAGTATGAGATTTATAGATTTAAAACAAAATGCATGACATTTGTAACATAGTATAGATGTCAAATGGAAATTTTAGATGAATTGTCTTAAGAATGCATAATTATTGTTTAGAGTGACAACGTAAAATGTAAGGAAAGACCAAAATTCAAACCCACCATTTCTGACTAAAGGTTTAGTCTGACCCACTGTTTGTCTTGTATGGAAAGAGGCTAGAAATTCTTAGGACAGGTTCGAGAGAAGTAATTGAAACGAACGTATCAGTATTTTTGACAAATTCTCCTTTTTATAAAATAATTTTAATATGTCATAAAACTGTTTTTATACGAATCGTTGAACACAGAGACACAGTGGATTAGGATTTTCAACCGTTATTTCGATGTCGACGAATAGACGTTATTCGCATATTACCGTGTCACCGTTTCTTGGGCGGACAGATACGTCTTCCACGTTCTGTGCGTCCAAGCTAGGGAACCAGTCCTTCTAGGGGACGTCCTCCTTTATCGTTGGGTGAGGTCATAAGAACGGACCTCTTAAGGTACCTGTCTCTTCGGACCGTCCGATGTCAGGTACCTCAACGTTTCTCAGCCTGTGCTGACTTACTGACTCGTGTGTGTGTTATTCATATATTTCTTTTTTGTTAGATTTACAAAACGACTATACTCCATAGAAAACGTAGTTTCTAATGAGTTCTCTGACGATGTAAGTTTTCCATAATGAAGGCATTCACCTTTACGACTATGGTTCATTAATGTTTTGCACACCAAAGTTTACTGGCACTGTAGAAAAGAAACAGAGATTCACAGTTAATAGATACCCCCTTTTTTCTTGTCTCTTCGCGTATAAGACTCTTTACTTCTTCCCTTCACTTATAGACGACTTAGGAATTATTCTGTGAGTCGACGTACGAAGGAGTACAATTAAGTAAAGTAAAAACAAAGTGACGACCCTCCATTCATGATCAAGTCGGGTTGTTCAGTTGTGAAAAAAGGGAGGCAAAAACATTTATTTCTATGACTCCAATCCACTGAACGGGGTTTAATATCTTGACCACCTACCTTCTCGACCTTAAACCTACGTCCAGACCGGTCGAAGTTTGACTTCCGTGAGTGGAAATTTTCTCTGGGTAGACTGGTCCTGGGACACTTCTCGTAAAGCCCGTATTACTACACACTGGAAAAGATAGTGACCAGGACCAAAGCCCTTACAGTGTGGGGAGGAGGGTGGTGGTGTTCGGGTCCGGAGTGTCCGTCCTTCCTCAAGTTCAATGTCGTTTTTGTGACTTGACGTCCAGTCCTCTATGGTCGAGGTCGAGACGCGACGAGGAGAGACATACTAACACCCGTTCAGTGAACTTGGAATGACCGGAGGTGAAGAAGAAGAAAAAAAAAAAACGTTTTATTTGTCAAACCTCGTCTGTATACCAAAGGTACCAAAGAAAAACAGGATTCTTACTACTCAGATACCGAAGTCAATACTCAGATACCCAGATACAAGACCCATAATGAAATGATTGTCACCAAATTCCTCGAGGAGTCTTTCTGTTCCGTCCCGTGTGGATCGTTTCAGAATCTGCCAGTCCCGGTTTGTCGTCCTGGGAAAGGCTAGGTCTGGTGCCGACACTCCCCTGGTCCCGGACTTAGTGAGTAACTGACGACTTAGTAGTCGTTAACTAGAGTGACGAGACTCTAAGAAAAGTCTACTTGACGACTAAGGAACAAACGAAGGACGAGGAGAAGTCAATGTAGATTCAGATTGTCACTCCAAGAGTCGATAACACCCCGAAACAAGTGTCCATTGTTAGGAGACTTTATTCCCCATTCACACACACCCTGCCCACCCCTATTCTACGCACCACTTGTGTCACCTTCAGAGGTCCCCAAGGACCCACGTCCCGACGACCCCCAAATCCAGTCGACTCCTACCCTCACCTCAGTCCCACTTTCGACTGCACTTGTGTGCCGTCCTTGTTGGTCCGTGTTCCCCGACCGTCGCAGTTCCGTCCTTCACGACCGGGTCTTGCGACTTAGCTTGACCTTACCCGTCATCACGTTCCTTTCCTGACCGGACCGAAAAGTGTTTCATCTTCTTGCCCCGGAGCCCCTCCAAATTCTTTGTGTTCTCACTTCCAGTAGTATAGACAGTTGTCCACCCTCCCAACCCCCGAGGTCTTCCTCCGTCTCCGGACCGGACGTCAAACCCCTCATCTTCCGGTCACCTCCACCGCACGACGAGTGAAAGACGGAGGGGAAACGGAGGTACCCGTAGAGACAGTGACAGAGGGAAACTTACAGAGAGGAGGACAAAGAACGAAAGACAGGAAATCGACCAGTATTGTACGTTTACCATATATAATTGAATTTGGGTTTTTTTCATTCGAAATACAAGGGAAAGGAATGTAAAATTTCAACATGTACCTTGTGAAAATACGGAGAATGTTATACGAAAATAGAGATACACTGGGAACTACTTGACGAAAGACATACCAACAGTTCGGGTACGATCCTTCCGACCGTCCTTCCGAAGGTAAAATTTGGTGACTCCGGTTCCAAATAGACGGGCGGGAAGGGGAAAGGGATTGAATTGTGTCACGATGTGTGTGCGTAGACTGTTAGTCATTTAGTCACTTGAACCTGGGGGAGTCAATATGAATTTTGTGATTCGGTATCAGTCTATGTTCAGACTCAAGTAATCAAAAGTTAGTTAGTTAGAAAATCATTCCTGCTTTTCGATGTTTCTTCCTACACCGAATGGATTTTTCAAAACTTGTGCCGACTACCAATACCTAAAGACATTAGTCTTTCTCCTTTATGTAGAGTAAATTAGTACATTCTATGTCTGTTGATATTTCATCGAGTCCTAATTTTTTTAGAAATTTGGTTTTAGAGTCTGTTATTTTTCTCAAAAGGAGAGGGTTTCTCACATATGTGACCACTTCCGTCACAGAGAAATTGTGAATTTGAGTCCCTGTGGGAGAGTCCTGTTTCATTTTACCGTTTACTGTCAAGACCCAGGTAGACAGCCGCACGCTATTCGTGTGTGGACTTTCGAAAATAAGTCTAGTGTGTCCATAACACACGAGAACCAGTTAGAATGTAAAAAGGTTCTCCTTTTTCCTTGGTGACTGACCTTCGTAAATTAGCTCCACCTATTGTCGACACTCCTATCGAAGTCCTTTCCTCCCGGAATTGGTAAGACGGTAGTCAATTGAGTGATTGTTACGTCCTGTTGACCCGGTCCACAAAACTTCCCCTTCCCACTTTTGAGACCTTCAAATAACCGGGAAAGTTTCGAAAAGTCGTGTTCCCTTTATCGGTAAATATTCCGTCTCCGTTTGTTGAAGACTTTTCTAACGACACTAATGACATCGCTTAGTAAAGAAGTTCAAGTAGTCCCCCGCATCCCAGATTCGACTGTTTGTTCTGGTACCCTGATTAATTGGTGAGTCAAGAAAATTGTTGTAAGAGGACCGGTCGCTGAGTAGTGGACGACGAATATTTCGGTGTCGGTGTCTCAAGGTCCGACGTTGAAATTGAGTTAATCTTACTTTGGTGTTCGGACTTCCTGTGACCCGACACGGTAATCGAAAACGTGGTTACACTCACGACGGTTTGTGTGTCTTTACGGTCACGAAGGTGCCCCTTCTTCTAATAAACGGCTCATGTTGACAGCTGTGTCACTACGTTTGTCCTTTTGGAGTAGATCTTTAGGAGAGAAAAATAGTGGTTTTTACTATGTCATATGGTAGTCTTCAATAAAGTCTCTATGACAGTTGTTTCATTAATCTGACGTCTTGTAGACATCATTTTTACAATTGATCTCAAGTCCCCTTCCCTTTTTTTTCAGGAGTAGAAGATGAAATTTCCTTTCTTATAAAACAAATTCTTTTAGGGATCTCATTTAAGACTTGAGACTTCTGTGTGAGGACAGTAGTTAGGTCGGGTCGTCTGAAGGAAGTACTAAGTGTTGGACCTACTCTTCCTAGCACTTCTATACGAGATCTGTGGTGTGACATAAAAGATGTCCCAGTTTCGAAAGAGGAAGTTCTAAGACGTTACGGATTGATTCGTGAGGCACCTCTTTTGTCCCACTACGAAAGTTTGTGCTAATGCGACGTCTGACCGTCCTGCGACCGCGGGCACTGTCGACTCTCCGTCTGAAGACCTTCGTCCCCTCGGTCCCGTCAGACCGGACCCTAAGGTCTCAAGACCTTCGGAGGTCTCGAGTAGGCGGACCACCGACGACGACGACGACGATTCAACGGAGTCAGTACAGGCTAAGACACGCTGGGGTATCTACCGTCGGGTGGTCCGAGGGGCCAGGGACCCTAAGAGGTCCGTTCTTGTGACCTCACCCGACGGTAAAGGAAGAGGTTACGCCCTCTCACTTTTCACTTTCACTTCAGCGAGTCAGGACAGACTGAGAATCGCTGGGGTACCTGACGTCGGGTGGTCCGAGGAAGCAGGTGCCCTAAAAGGTCCGTTCTCATGACCTCACCCCACGGTAGCGGAAGACGCAGTTCACACACTCGTGGCGAAATTTTTACTTACACAAGTTCTGCCCACGAGGGAGTGTCGTACGGTAAAGTATAGTTCAGGAGGAATAACAAGTCACAGTCTCTTTCCACAGGCACGCACCTAAGTCCGTAAAAGTTGTTTATGCTTTAACCCAGTTAAATAATAAAATTTTATACGACCTCCAATTTGATAGGTCTTTTAAATAAACACGATCACCATACCTTATGAAGAGGACCACGCAAACAATAGATTACGAACCGGGAAATTAGGTCCAAAAATCCCAGGACCAAATGTAAAAGATTATAACAATACATAAATGAAAATTTACTTTTTATGGTGGTCTTTTTTTTCTCTTCTGATGTTACTATTGTATGTAAATTATGATCGTTTATGACAAATACTCTGGGTACTAACAAAGTTGTTATTTAACTTACATCGATTATTTAATTTGTAACATGTCGTTTTCTCCCAGCAGCAGTACCGGGACATAATGGACCCCGAGAGATAGACAACCGTGCAAAGACATAGACGTTATGGTACCCTTGACCATAAATACTTAGTTTCTATTCTCATGTGCTACGACCTCTTAAATTTAATGAAATGATAAGACAAAGGAGTTTCTATTTGTCGGTCTTGTGAGTGGTCTTTACGATGAAAACACTCGTGCGGTCCGATCGCGAGAAAGAACGTACCACACGGCAGTCCAGAAGGACCGTTTGGGAGTGTGTGGTGTAATCAAAACTTTTGGGTTCACGTTTGTTACTTATTAACGTGTCTACCGGTTACTTTGGCTCAAGAGATAAAATCCTCAAAATTTCTCAATTCGTTCTGTTTTGTGTCTTTAGTTTGGAGGCACTTTCTCGTCGATGTGGTGTCGTACAGTTTATAGTTCATAAATAAATGGTTCAGTCATAACACCCCTCACCCAAAGTATCAAAACCAAGAAATCCTCTGTCGACAGAGAACAGAAGGGGTTGGGAGTGGTGGAGTCAGGAGTGGGACCGGGGTCGGGTCCATGATTGCCGTTGTTCTTGTCCGGCTTTAGTCACGAAACCGGAGTCGTAATGGATTGGAAGGTCGTCATAAAATTTGGTGTTTGGTGAGTGCAAGTGTGTCAGACATAAGATCTATGGGTCTTTGTCCGGTCCGAAGGACGTGCAAAATACGTGAGGGACGGGGCCCTACGGGACTTGTTTGGTGAATGACCGGGATTCAAGTGGAGGGAGTGCCACAGTAATGACTAAATTGGGTTCTCGTCAAAACAAAAAAAAAAAAGGGTTGAGTACTCTGACAGAAACAAGGAAAGACTGTCGTGAGTCGGACACACGAGACCATAAAGACATTTGAACAGAAGGAGAAGAGTGTCAGGACCCTCCGTCTCCCCGTGACCTGTAGGGAGAGTGACGGGTCGTGTGTAGAGGCCGTGTAAAAAGTTACTACCAACCGACGTATTTACGTACTTTGTCGGGAACGAGACAAAAGTCATAGTCCTATACGACAAACCACTACGCGTGGTCCACGTCAACTTTTAGTCATACTAGGAATAAATAGTTTTCCTCTGGCTCGGTCTCTCGGTACGTGGATATTTTGTGGAAGTAAAAGGGGTCATTCGCGGGGGTTTATCCGATAAACCGAATGAGGAGTCTTTCGAAACGTCCAGACTGTTTATAGAAGACATTTGTTCACATTTGTAGAAACGGCCTAGGGAGATCCCTCCTGGTCGTGTCGTGTACGAAAGTAATATCATACTCCGCTACGACTGGTACCCGTGTCGGGTTTCGTGTGTGAGCCCCAAGTGGTACCGACACTTCTCTGTACACACGTTAAGATGTGTCGGTAAGTGTCCAGTCTGGTGAACCCAGTCCCTGTCGAAGTGTTTTATGGACTTGAATGTCTGAGCGTGACACCCAAATGCGACTGAATGTTTCTGTAGAGTATAGTAAGGATCACTTTTATTAACCGTAACCCTAGACTCACCGAAAGATACATGAGAAATTCAGATAGCAATCCAATGTTAGTCAGTTTCCGGTTTCTTGTTTTCTCCTTCGTACATATGTTCTTCTCATAAAGAGTCCGGGCACTGTTCGAGTGAATGGCTAATGAACGTCTTTGAGACACGACGACTAAACCCTCAGTGACTACGACTTCCAAAGGAGAACGGAATGGAGAGGGTCGTTTTTAGGAAGGACTTTCGTTACCCCCTTCTCTCAACGTCGATTTTTATTTTTACTAAAAATGACCTTAATTCTCCTTAACTCTTGTAATGTCAAAATATTTTTAAAATTGTTATTAGGTTTATTTGAACAGTGCATTTGATGGTAAGGTGTTTGGTTGTCCATATGTTGATTTCATGAAACACTGTGTCGATAATTGACTTAGCAAACTTATTTCCTAAGGTACTGTTCTACTTTATAATAAAATTAGGGAAGGGGATTTTGGCAAAAAGACTTCACTTTTATTCATCTCACTTAAGTAGTGGATTTAGGGTGTTTCACATTGTTCGTTGTAGTTTTTTCGAGTCCTTCGTCTTTATAAGATCTGACGAAAGAACTTTGTCGTGCATTAAATAAAGTAACAAAATTTTTGAGACGATTACTGTTATCCCATTTCTTTCTTCAATTATGTTACGTGTTGATTGACAAGGACATACCCGACCGTCCTCTTTAATCCTAAGGTCGTTCATTCAAAAAGTGATCCAGTTTCAAAAAGGAATTATTTACGACTCTATTTAACTAAAGGAGGAAACTCTTGTATGTGACAGTAGTTGCTAAGACCTAATGAGTCGTGTATTGGATGACGAACTCGTAAACGATATCTCAAGTCGTGTTCGTGGCGACCTCTTACAAGTGAGATTTACAGTTTATGGTAGGGACGTCCACCACTTGATTGTCCGACAGGGTCTGAAGGGGAGGGATCCGTAGGTTGTGCCGAATGAGGAAGGGAGGTAAACCGAGAAGTGAGTTTGCGTAGAATAGTCTCTCCGGAAGGGACCTCTCACCTTGTCTTAGTTCAGACGGTGTGCGACGAGGGAAATGGGACGTAGGAAAAGAGAAGAGTACCAAAAGAGCACAAAGTATAAATGTGCATGATTGCTTACGACGAGGCTTATTTTATACTCGATGCCAGCTGGGCCCTAAGAGACAAGTGGCACATGAAGTCGTGGAGCGAGTCACGGTTCGTGTGCTCTCGACGAGTCGTTTCTCACCGACTTATGTAAACCACTTTGTTACAGGAAAGATAACATCCAACTGAGAAGCTTATTTAAAGGATCAAATTTTTCAGGGTCAACCTTAGACACCCCCACTCCTACCTCTCTATCTCCGAAAAGTCGTATCGACTTATGTGTATATTGAGTTATGTTTTATAGCTGAATCTCCTCACCTTACAGTATTTTTAGGGTTTAGTCCGAAGCGACCACCGAGTCACCATTTGTTAGGCGGACGGTTACGTCCTCTATACCCAAGTTAGGGACCAGATCTTTCTAGGGTACATGGCGCCTCGTTCATTCGGACACGCGGTATTGGAGACTCGGGCACGAGGTCTCGGACCCTCGACGTTGAGGACTCTGGTACCCAGTGTTGATGACTCCGGGTTAGTGGATCTCGGGCACGAGACGTTGCTCTCTTCGGTGACGTTACTCTTCGGACACGTGGAGCTGATCTCTCGTCGGGAGCGAGTGGTGTTGACGTCTTTTCGGACACGTCGTTGCTTTTGTGTCAGGTTTTTTTTTTTTTTTTTATATATATATATATATATATATGTACACATGGTCTCTTAGGTACTGACGATCAGACCTTTCGTACCCGATTTCTTCGAACAAAATAGGAGACTTTCAGAAAGTAATACTCAAGAATGATGTTTTGTGTTCGACACGGAAACATTGTCTAATCTTTTAAAAGAGAAGTTAATTTTACCTTTTATGTTGACTTCTAAGGATGTGTTGAAATCTGAAATTATAGATGTCTAAGGGTCACAAGATATCGGGTTCCAACGGTTTAAATCGTTTATTTTTACGTCCTATGGGTCAATTTAAACTTAAAGTCTATTTACTACCTATTAAAATTGTATTCTTTACCCTATATAAATATGATTTTTTAATAAGTGACAAATAAATTTTAAGTCTAAATTGACCCACGGGACATATAATAGACCGTCCGGAATCAAACTTTTTCAGCTGTCACTGTAGTTTTGTAAGATTTCGGTTCATATTGTGCCTACGAATAAATAGATAACCAGACCTAATAGACTAGGTGACAATGAAATATTATCATCCGTTTGATATCACACACCCGATTTAGGTCGGATTACCGTCAATGACATACCGGATGTTCGAATCTTGTTCAAAGATGTGAAAATTTAACGACTTTACTTTCTCTCTTACCCTCGTTATAAAATACTACACACTTTTTAATATATTTTAAGTCGAAATACAGGTGTTCATTTCGAAATAACCTTCGTCAGTAAGATTAAATAAATAACAGATACGGAGGAAAGAGGGATGGTTGGTGTCCCGACTCATCAACGATGTCTCCGGTGTTCCGAGTCCTTCGGATTTTATTAATGGCAGACCGGGAAGTCTTTTTCAAACGATTGAGGTCGCGATGTCTTATTACTCACCGAAATTTGATTAAACGGTCCTGTTTTGTTATATGATGTTTTTGTTTAAGAACCAAGAGGTTGAAATTTTATACAGTTTAACTTTAATGAAATTTCATAAGATGTATACATTGACACCGTTCCAATTATATTTACCATAGGAACATCTCATATTCTATGTGCAACGTTTGATAACGGTAACCATTTATAAAGATACTTCAGACCGTGGTACGGATCGTATCACGTCTATGATTTCTCTATAGAGAACTTAGTTCAATCCTTGTTAGATCCATTGTACCGGTAGAGTGACATCTGACATTTTTTTTTTGATTTTGATAGGTGAAAAGTTGTCCAACGAATGTCATTAAAACGAAATATGTATTTGACACTATAATGATCCGTGAGGTTCTTGATCTCTCGAATTCTTTGTCCTGACTTTGGTATAAATTGTGAAGGTACCCTGTGCTCGTCCTAGTGTTTGATGGACATGTTCCTTGACGTAATGTAATAATTTCTCGACCGACGTCATCGTTCCCGGAATCACAGATCTCTGTCCTCGACGGAGACCTTTTTGGGTACAACACATATAAAGATATCAACTAGAGATGGTGACTTGACTTCGTTACTTGTCATGTTGTGAATTAGGGTAAGTTAAATGATTATTTTAGTGGAGAGATGCTTTAGTCAAAATGACTACCTTCGATCCTAGCGTCTGTAGTTTGGTTTGGGTCAAGGGAGAAGACGTCCCAAGACGTCAAAACGAAACATTACTGTTGTGGGAGGGAGGGTAATGTAAATAAATCACTTGAATTTATTAAGTGATGAGTTTAGTAAAATTGTGTTAGAGAGTTGAACCACCCGTTTAGGCATTTCTGTTTTTAATAGATTACAGTATTTTCTTAAAGGTAGGTCTTCGGTCCCTGTAATTTTTACGTGAAGGCTAGTGAGTATGCATTTCCGGACAGTGAAGGGATAAAAGTGACTCTGATCAAGGGCCCAGAAGCTTGTAAGCGGTCCCTTGATTTGCACGTTGCCGTTCCGGTTTCATCTGGGATGCGGCTTGTGAGGACCACTGTAGACGTAAAAAGTAGCTCCGTTTCTTTTGTGTGCGAGCGTAGATTGTTCAAGTCTCGTCACTGTCGGTGCCAATGGGAGCAGCGAGGGGTGTTGTTGGACAGTCTGGCCTCCCGCGCCGACCCTCAAAGGCGAGGATCTGATTTCGCCCCGAGAGAGCCAAGGAAGGGCTGGGGCCTGTGGGGAGTAATCAGAGCTTCGGACTGAGCCCCTCCCCGTCCGCGACCCAAAGGTCCTGATTCGCTGAGGACGGTGACAGCCACCGGCCGGCCCTTTCGGGAGGGGTAGCCCTCTGCCGACAGGACCCTGCCGCTACGGTCACCTTCCGTGGTTCACTCCCCTGCGGGTAGAGCCCCGCCCCCCGCTTCCTCTCGGCCCGTCGTTCTCAAGCGGCCGCCGCCCTCGGAGGGCCCAGTAGTCAAGGAGCCGGTCGTATCCCCCGCTCCCCGTTTCCTAGGGCCGAAGAGGTGTCCGCAGCCGGACTCTGGCTCCGGCCTTCGGGATCGTCGGCGCCGCCCAACGCCCCTCACCACCCCCCGGGTTGTGGATGCACCAGCCGCAACGACAACCGCGACACCTTTGTGTGTCGCGACTTCCACATCGGGCTTTACCTTCGGCGGTACTACCTTTCGAGGTTGAGGGGGTAGTACGGGGCGCCGCCCGTGCCTCGGAAGGCCGGCCGGTCGGGAAACCGTACGACCCTTTACTTCAGAAGCTGCCTACTCCGGTTCCCCGGGCTCTCGGGCCCTCATTCCCCGCTCTCCACGTTTGCTAAGGTCGTAACGTAGGAGGCGCACGTCAGAGCGCGAGACGCGTAGGGTCTGTGCCGCGGAAGACAATGTCCAGAACCAGCAAGGGGTCTAAAAAGAGAAACGTGCGCTTTAAAAAATCATAATTTTTGGTCGTAAACGGTACGAGTTCCTATTTCCTCCCTCAACTAAATCCGTGAACAAGCCAAACCCAAACTACGTCTTCATTGTACTACACTGAAGTCAAAGGTGTACTGGGGAGACCGACGTTACAGGTCCTGTATCACCGAGCCCTTCCCGCGGCAGTGTCATCAGGTCTGCGACCCACGGTCACCAAACCCCCATCAATCTTCACTCTACGACCACCGTCACCTCCACAATTCTTCGTTAGCCCAAGACCCGTGCTTTCTTCTGTTTACATTACTTTTTAGGTACCCTTCTTCTATTTTAGTCGTATTTATTATTTATTGTCACTTTTACTTGATGTTGATTGGAGTCCCTTCCTTGATTTGAAAGATTAGTAAGAAGAAGTTAAACAAGTCAGAACGCCCAAGTTTTGTCTCTAACATTAGAGAGTGTTCTCGAGGAGGGTCGTGAGAAGAAGGTTTGAGTCGTTTGACTTGACAAAAGACTGTCAACGTGTCCGGTTGTCGGAACCTTGTAAGAACTACGAGGGGAAACTGGTCAGTCGTGTCAAAAGTTTTTGTATAGCTCTTAGGATGTTGAACGGTGGTCGTATGGGTAGTGTCACCAGGTTCGATAGGGTCTAGTGACATCGTCGGAGACTGAGTTTCCCAGACTTGACCTCCGTCAAAACGAGGTACCCTATCGTCCGTTTTTACTCTGTCAAAACCTAAAATGTTGTCTACCCCCGCCACCCCCCCTCCCTCGGCCCCCACGGTGGACGTAAATCACCACTCTCCAGTTCCTCCGGTGAGTTATAGGATGTTGCGTGTCCTGTCTGGGAGTGTTGTCTCCTAATAGGGTGGGCTTACAGGTGACATACTCCTACTNTCGAGGAGGGTCGTGAGAAGAAGGTTTGAGTCGTTTGACTTGACAAAAGACTGTCAACGTGTCCGGTTGTCGGAACCTTGTAAGAACTACGAGGGGAAACTGGTCAGTCGTGTCAAAAGTTTTTGTATAGCTCTTAGGATGTTGAACGGTGGTCGTATGGGTAGTGTCACCAGGTTCGATAGGGTCTAGTGACATCGTCGGAGACTGAGTTTCCCAAACTTGACCTCCGTCAAAACGAGGTACCCTATCGTCCGTTTTTACTCTGTCAAAACCTAAAATGTTGTCTACCCCCGCCACCCCCCCCTCCCTCGGCCCCCACGGTGGACGTAAATCACCACTTTCCAGTTCCTCCGGTGAGTTATAGGATGTTGCGTGTCCTGTCTGGGAGTGTTGTCTCTTAATAGGGTGGGCTTACAGGTGACATACTCCTACTTTTTCCGTCGCACGAGGGTGAAGACGGAAATTGGGAAAGGACCGGTTCAGACAAAAGTCACATAGTCGGTTCTGACAGTGTGGTTTTGAATTTAGAACAACGAAGAACCAATTTAGGGTTTGGAATGCTACTAGACCGAGGAAGTAAAGAACGGCGACAGGGGAAACAAGTGAGACGATGTCGATGTGATCTGAATAAAGACGAAGGACCTATTGGGACAGAGTAAGACGGAGCCCCCGAACCGTGAGTGACAAGCCAAGTGGACCTTACGAGAAGAGGGTCTTTCGACGTCCAAATGAGGTATGAGAGACGAAATCTACACCACTACACACTGGGGTGTGTAGGGGAACATTCTGACTAACTTAATAAGAAGGTCCACGACTGTCGGGAAAGAACCTAAATAGGAAGAACCTTAAGAGTAGCAGGTTCCAGTTAGGAGAAAAAGACCCGTTTTTTCGTAAGCTCTAGACCAGTCACATAGGTATAGGAAGTTAGGTTGGACTTTTAAGGTTTCCTAGTAGGGTCGAAGTGTCACAGGACAGTCCCCTCTCCCACAATCGACTCCGAGGCAACACTACCATGGGGGTCGGACCGATGAAGGAGACAGGTTACGACTAAGAGAGAGAAGGGGTTATCCACCACTAGAACTCTCGTCAAGGATTATTTAAAGAAGGTACAAGCAGAGACAGAATGTCAGACGAAGGAACCTCTGTGTCGGACACCGTTTGAGAAAATCGAAAAGTGAGTCACGATGGGAGAGTCTCTTAGGTAGGGAAGACTGGGATTGGTTCTAGTGGACCTTAGACCGACAACAAAACGATCAACCCCTCGTAAACTCTTGAGGACTTTCGTGTCAAAGTCTCTTCGACATCCATTCGTCCCAAGGTCGACGTCCCTGACCGTCTCAGTCTCCCTGTGTCCGTTGGGTTTCATATGAGTCCCGGAGAGAGGACAGAACACATTGATCGTGGACCGTCCTCCCTGACACAAGGAACCGTGTAAGGTCAAAGAGGGACCACTACCCGTCGAGACGAGACTAGGTCGAAGAGGTAGGGGGGTGGTTCTTGCAACAGGACCCTCTAGTCTCCACCACGGGGTGAGTCCTGATTTGTGCGTCTCATTAGGACCTCGGTCTCTTCCTTGAGACTTATTTAGCACAAAAAAAGGTCCCGAGGTATGGTTGTTGACAAATATCGTAGGTAGTGTGTCTCGTTAGAATTCACAACCGTTCTGTAGTCTAACTTCTCTCGGAATAGAAAGTACCCGCGAAGAATTAATCTTGGATTTTGGAAAATTCTGGGTGAGTTAGTGTAAGTTCGAGTGAGAGAGGTCGTGACTCGTAGTTCAGATCTTCTCTAGTTTTGTTGGTAAGTGAGTCCCGTCGGGATTAACTGACACCGTAGACCATCAAAATAATGAGACATTATTCCAATGAATACGTGAAAGAACTCAAGAAATTAGTGATATGTGTATCTAAGGGTAGACAAAAAAAAAATGGCATAAGATGGTGGTCGTGAACGGACTTCTAGAACCTTGCAGAACGCAGTGTCCTGTACGTGTACACCAGGATTGACCCTAAAGACACTCGACCTTTCCGTTGATAACTACGGTGAGTGGAGGTCCCTGAACAATTGCCCGAAGACAGACGGTCCAGTTGTCTTTGCACCGGATCCTTTGTCCGCAAAACGAACCTTCCGTCGGAACGATCCTCGGAAACCCTAAGAACGGTTCCTATATCCTGGTCGTCATAAAGTACCGACGATGTCCACACGGAGGTCTGGAAACTGGGTGTCCTAGAGACCGTAATACGACGTTTTAGGGTCGCAGGCAGGGTGGTCCTCCACCGACTTAGAGTCTAAGTGACCAACCCTCGTCAGAGAGGGGTCACTCCACGAGGACGCCTTCGCCTTCGTGTGTCTCCAATCCCCAGAACCTTTCCCGGTCCACTGACCTATCGCCGACGCGCCGTAGGACTTGAAGTGAATCTCGAAAGAAGAGTGAATCGAGAGGACTATGGGCACCGACCGGATGAACCCGCCCGCCCTTCCCCACCTCCACCCCCTGGGATCCCGTAAGTAAAGTGGACCGTATCAGGAACGAGGTGGTCAGTCTTCTCCGGTCTTACGATTAAAAGTTCCGTCCCACGGTCGGTGTTTACCTTAATCGGAACCCGTCCTTTCGGTTTATGACGCTACCAGGCAGGGTGGGTAAAGAGTCTAGACGGGTGCTGCACCTCTCTACTCCACTAGACATGTGCACCCAGCGACTTACCACAGTCGAATCAATAGACCACACCGAAGGGGTGGCGGCCCGAAAAAGGTTTTACGTTACCGAACTTATCAGAGAGTGTTTGTCGGCAGGGATATGGATTCCACGCGTTTGCGTCCCGTGGGGCTTCGTCACCCACGCAGACTGCGACCGACCTCTCTCCCCCCTGTCTCCGCTCCGGATCGGGGCACGTGAGAACCCAATCCCAGGCTCCGCCGCGGCCCTCCTCTTGTTCTGTCGGCTGGGGCGCCCCCGGGCCTCGTCATCTCTCCCACCGGAGGGCGGAGGATCTCCGCGGTCGGGCGAGCAGGCGAGACGGGCGAGGCGCAGAGATACCGCCGGGGTTGCCGGCAGGCCCCGCGGCTCGCGCTACTTGCTCCCGCGCCTGCTGCCGCCGCCGCGGCCTCCGCGCCGCGCCAGGGGTCCCACGCCGGGGCTTCCCCTACCCAAACAGGGCAGACGCGACCCTTGGGCTCTCGTCACTCACACCGCGCCCCGTCCTCTCCCACTCGCACCGACAGACCGGGACCGGGGCCCTCCGCCCTGCCTCCGTACCTTGGGACTGCACCACTACCACCACCACCCCCAGGGCCTTCTACCTCTCTCGGACTCTCCCCGCCCTACCCACCTTCGGCGTTCCCGGTGGAACCCTCTCTCAGTCCCCCTGGAATCCCTGCCTCAGGCCTCCCGGCGTACACTTGTCCGGAAAGTTTCTGAAACTGCAGATTCCCCGGGAACCCCACGCCCCGCCCGGAATCTCCAGGACCCACCCGCAAAAATCCCTCAGAATTCGAAAACCCCCATCCGAACTCCTCTCCCACCACCACCTCTTCTGACAACTCTCGGGTAACCTGACGTTCCTCTAGGTTGGTCAGGTAGGACTTCCTCTAGTCAGGAACCACAAGTGACCTTTCCGACTACGACTTCGACTTTGAGGTAATGAAACCGGTGGACTACTCTTATTGACTGAGTGACCTTTTCTGGGACTACGACCCTTTCTGACTTCCGCCCTCCTCTTCCCCTGCTGTCTCCTACTCTACCAACCTACCGTAGTGGCTGAGCTACCTGTACTCAAACTCGGTGGAGGCCCTTAACCACTACCTGTCCCTCCGGACCGGACGACTCCAAGTACCCCAACGTTTCTCAGCCTGTGCTGACTCGCTGACTTGACTTGACTCTTTTCCCTTTCTCGCACCCAGACTGTTCATCCCGACCACCCGTTCCCGTCCTCCGGGCCGCTGTCAACGGGCCAAATCCCTGCACTCTTCCAAGTCACCTTCTCCCGTCCCTGCACCTTTGATCCTCCCCACCCTCAGCCCCTACCAGATTCCTCCCTCGCTCCTCTGTGACCCGTAGAACCCCATCCTCTTTCGCTAGACTGGATTCGTCTGCGAGTCCTTGGTAAATCACCCAATCATCTACCTACTTACTCACTGGCACCTCTTCCCATTCCTACTCTCCATTGACCCTCCATCTGGTCCCTAAGATCTCTGTCCTTCATCCTTCTCCGCCGGTTGCTACCCCCTCCTCAGGAATTTTCCTCATTCTCATTTAAAATTTGAATTTCGATTGAAAATTCGCCTCGAATAGAAATTACTTAAGGTAACACTCATTAGTGGAGTGACCATCTTTTATGAGGGTAGAGATGTAAACTCTGACTTTACATGACATTACTGTGACGGACATGTCAAAACCTGAACACAAACCTTGAATCCCTAGGAACCTACCTATGAGGAAACATAAAAAATTCGATTTTGTATTGTGTCAAAAATAACAATCCGTAACAACACTCACGAAACGTACATATGTAAATGAGAGCAAGAAAATTGTGCTCCTATAATTCTCTAACTTGATACACATGAATGGTTGTGATTATTACAAAATTTAAAGACAGTATTGATAGGGCCATTACATACTCTTTATATGTAACTTAAGTATTATGTCAAATTAAGTTATTAAACCAAACGTAAACTAATAAATATATCAACCCTACGACAGATATTCTCTCTTGACGTTTGAAAGGTTCTTATGCCTCTATGTCCTCTTTAGACCACTCAATCCCTTTTGTCACCCTAATACTAGGTCTTCCAATACATCCACACACAATTACCGGATCCATATTTAAACTACTGTCAGAATCCTTTATTGGGACTAAGACATTAACAGGCAAAAGTTATTCGTTACGTCAAAACTCGGTTGTTGTACATGTTTACAATTACGACTACATCTCTTTACAACTATTCATTGTATAGTTGGAATAGGTAAGACAAGATAAGAACCCCCACAAAGGAGGAATTATTATCTCTACTTCTAATTCAAATGTCTATCATAAAGAATGAAAGTTTTTTTTTGGAATTAACTCGCATAACTTATTCGACACATACACCCCATATCGACATTGGAAACAAGAGATCGGGAACCATCAAACTGACCGACTAAGAGACAAAGATTATCCAAACCTCTTCTCTCATACTGAGCTGATTATTCCACCTACGTCTTTGTGTTCTAAGGTAACCTACGAAGTCACGAACTATAACCTTGGCCTTTACCACAAAAGAACCAACTTGAACAACCATGATAATTATAAGTACACAATCTCGGTTTAAATTTTTACTTTAATCCTTTTTTTTGGGAACGTTAATCCCTACGAGATTAGATTGTCAGATTAGGTCGTCAGATTTAATCATTTCGACAGTACGGTGAATCAAACTCTCAGTGTATCGTACTTTCCTCTGACATACCCAACACTCTTTCGTGATTTACTCTTTTTGCCCCCTAGACTCAAGATCAGAACTAGGAAGAACGATATCAGAACTGGAACTTGTTCGAGAAAAAAGAAAAGAGTCGAAATCAAGAAAGAATTTCTAAAATGGATCCACTAGAGATACCCAAAGAAGATCGAGTTTTGAGACCTTTAGACATACATAACGTTATATTTTCCTTCTACTAAAAAACGTGAAGGTCATCTTGTATAGGGAGAAGAGTCCACTCGTGTACCAAACTTCCCACAACACGTATACCAAACGTTTCTCGTAAAACAGGTACCTTGATTCAAAACCACGTCCCAGACGAGGATCGATTTGACATCGATACTATACGGACATCACGGTTCACGATACCTCCTTCACATTCTGTCCGAAGTAGACAAAATCAAACATTCCTATATATGTATTGTCAGTTTACATGATTCACTGACGATGGACGGTTCGGAACACGACCCGTGACCTTTATACTTTTAAATCTGGAACCACGAACTCAATAAGTGTCATGTCATATTTGACTGTATCTGTATTTATTGACTACGATATCGAACTAGACATGTTATTATATATACGACTCACATCCCTTCCCTCACTAATTTCCCTCACTAAACCCCTTCTCCCTTCTCTTTCCCAGAATCTCCTCGATTATAGGTTCTAACCACCTTTAAAACAACTCACACTCATCTCATATTTCTCCCGTTCTTAAAATTCTTCACCTTTGTCATAAATTTCCATACTTCCAAACTTTGTCGCATTGTACAAGACCGGGAGAATTAAACCACTTAATCTAATATTTCACACAACACCCTATCTGTCCTGTCTCCTAATCTAATTTTCATCCTCGGTATAGTATACGGTACGTATTCTCGAATCTAAAACGAAAATCCGAAATCCCTCGGTAAGTCTACAAACTTCGGTACTTTATACTAATCTTTTTTTAACATTACAAAAACTTTACAAACCCACAGTGTATACATGTAATTTCACACGTTTGGTTTGCTCATACTGAGTCACGTAATAGTGTCACTTGTCTGGATAGTGAGCTTAGTTCTACATCCTATAATGTCTGGGATCTTTGGGGGGGACTTAAGGGATGACTAGGAGAGTCTCAATAAGGAGGAAGGAGAGATTTCCAATAGTGTCCCCAAAATTGTAGTATCTAATTAAACGGACAAAACCTATATATTTACGTTCGGAGGTCACACAAGAAAGGTCCCAGAAAACGAGTCGTAAGACACTCTCAGTGAGTCGAACAACGAGCATCGTCAACTAAGTAAAAACGACGACATACACTAAGAAACATGCTAATATAGTGTCACAATGAATAAGTAAGATAACAAATGGACATCTAAGAAAACCTAAAATCATCGAATGTACATCTCCAATTACTAAATAGGAAACTCTGACTATCAAATTGATATCCAAGAAAATGTCTGACTTTCTGATTGTGTGTGTGTGTGTATTAATACGTTTGACATTTATTACCATCAAAATTAGAAAGGAAAGGTTAGGAAACATTAAACGGAGGGAACAATGTGACAACCCTAGAAACCCTCTTACAATTTTTAATCACCACTGTCTTCTGTGGGAACAGAAAAAAACGGGAAAAGTCTCTTTTGTAAACGACAAAGTGACAATCCATACTACATAGAATATTCGATCAAAACATCTATTGAGACAATAGTCTGGTTTCAAAGGAGGATAAAGAGGAAACGATTCATACACACACACAACAATAACTAATTTACAAAAAGGACATAGATAACTCTATTAGTACACTTAAAAAAGGACATAAGACAAGTACAATTTACACAAACCTCTTATTTGGGTTGACTATATATTATCCAGTCAAACTCTTCCTAAATGTAGAAATATTACAACTCAGAGACTTAGGTACCTGTACTACTTAAGCAGGTAAATAAATCAAGAATTAAAAGAGTCATCATGAAACAACAAAAAAGACATCTCTAGAATATATAAAAAGAAACTAACTGAGGATCAAAAAAACAACAACATTAACGACAACAATACGAAAATTTTAAAGTAAAAGATTATCAAATAACGATAATACATATTCATGTTCTCTAAAAATATAACTAGAACATAGGTCACTAAGTGTTTGATAAGTAAGGTTATCAAATATCTAAGAAAAAATTTTAATTTTTTTAAATTTGAAAAATAAAATATAACCTCATTTCAAAGTCCATATGTCGTTTCACTAAGTCAATATGTATATGTATATACATAAGAAAAAGTTTAAGAAAAGGGTAAATCGGACAATGTATTATAACTCATCTCAAGGGTATCCCTATGTCATCCAGGATATCTAAGAACACCTAAAAGATATTTCTGACATTACAGTACACATTTATTATCACCATAAAGAAGACAAGGTAAGAATTATAAAATAAATAATTTTACGAGAGATGAGAAGTCCAGTTACAACTTATCTTTAGTACTTCCGTCTACCGGGAGATTGTGACGGACAATATTCTCCTTTCGAAGATTATAAAGTGACAATATATACTATAATCGTGATCCGAAAAGATCTATAAGTAACCTTAACTACTATAAGGAAATATAAGATCTAACAATTCTCAAAAATTAGAATTACCTATCACGTGAACTAGAAAACGAAAGAAACTATAAGTAACTACACTAGTCTACTAAAAAGAAGAACTAAAACAGACTTAACTTAACTAACTAAAACCACCTCCGAGGAGTCAAAAAAAATTTAACTGTTAAAATAACTCTATTAAAATCACCAACTAACTAAAATTTTGTTTGAAGGTAAGGACTTCATTTGGTACAAACCAGTACCATATAATAGGAAAAGTATATTACAACCTAAACTAAACCATCATAAAATGAATCCTTAATATATCACAGGACAATCAGTGAGTCAGTACAGGCTGAGAAACGTTGGGGTACCTGACGTCGGGTGGTCCGTGGAGACATGTATCCTAAAAGGTCCGTTCCTATGACCTCACCAAACGGTAAAGGAAGAGGTCGTCTAGAAGGGTTCGATCCCTAACTTGGGTCTAGAGAACGTGACGTCCGTCTAACATATATCGAAATATTCTCTCTAATTGGTCATTAAAAAGAATAAACCTTAAAATTACATTCCAAAAAAAATTAGTTCCAATACGACGAGATTTTTTTACTCTACTCTTAACAGAAATAAAAAAAGTCTGCTAAAAAATTCTAACCGAAACAAAGAATCTACAAACTTTCTTAAGTACCACTGTATGATACCTACGATAGAACTGATTACATCGAAAAGTCACTTAGAATTTCAACCCATCACACTAAGAAAGTTGACATAAGAAAAAGTTTACAACAAAACAGACAAGAACAAGGAAATGTAAAGGTTTACTTAAATTCTTAATTAAACATTTGTAGATGTTTTCTTAGGTACGACTTTTAAACCAAATTTAACTCGACTTAGATAATAAACTCCTCTGAGCTGTAGAACCTCTTCCTTTACCGTTGGGTGAGGTCATAAGAACGGACCTCTTAAGGTACGTGTCCCATCGGACCACCCGATGTCAGGTACCCCAACGTTTCTCAACCTGTGTTGACTCGTTGATTGTGTGTGCTGTAGAAATAATAGAACTCAGAAGATTAAGTACTTGTACCACACAGAGAAGTAAATAATCTAGAAGGAACTAAAGAAATTAGTCGTAACAAATCAAAAGTCGTATGTCTAGACATGTATAAAAAATCTGAATATGGACACATAAACACACACACACACACACACACACCTCATAAATTTCACCATAAGCAAAAACTTTAAGTCAAAGGTCAACAAATAACGATCTTTATACTAACTAAAAACAAACAAAGGGAACACAGGAAATTAGAACGTAAAATAATCAAGATCTTCAAAAAACCACCTAAAAGACTCTAAAAGATATATCTGTCAGTACAATTAAAACTTATCCCATTCAAATAAAGTAAGAAACGTTACACATACGGAAAGAAAAAAAGGACGGACGACTGTGATGTATCCAGAAGGTCATGTGTATATCGGATTCTGACCACTACCACGTAAAGACGGAACAAGGGTAGGATCCACCTTACAGAAGGCAAAAGCTGGTAATTCATACATACAATCGACGTCCCAGAATGATCTATGTATGAGAAATAGTATAACTTCTTCAAGGGAACACAAAGATCCTACTGACAACTTAAAACATTTTTTTTTTCATCTTACTTTATTAAAAAGAAGTAGTCACTTATATTAGTGCTCCAAATAAAAAAGGAATCTGATAATTATGTCACCCAACATAACTAAAAGTATATAACTTGGTCACGACTTGAACACGTCATACGAAGTAAACCAGTACTATATAGTAAGACAAAGACACAACGATCTGAGTCAAACAATTGTAACACAACTCTTGAAAACGCAGACGTAAGAGCTCCCTATAAACAGACGTCAAAGGGAGGCAGGATTTCACGGGTATAGACCGAAAACGAAGTCCCATAGGGACCGGAATACTTTTCTCGCCTTGCGTAACAGAGGAAAAAATTAACAATGGAGGACGCTTCTCAACTGAGAACCCTTTTCTGAAACTACAACCCTCCCTAACCCCCGTCCTCTTCTTCCCCTGCTGACTCCTACTCTACCGACCTACCGTAGTGACTGAGCTACCTGCACTCAGACTCACTTGAGACCCTCAACCACTACCTGTCCCTCCGGACCGCACCACACTAAGTACCCCAGCGTCTCAGCCTGTGCTGACTCGCTGACTTGACTTGACTTGACTTCTATGACACTTCGTGAACACAGAGAAGAACTCACAAACCATCTTAAGTGTCAATTTGGTAAATTGGACCTCTAACGAAATGATTTCCAAATTTCATACTTAATTTAAATTATCAGTGTCAGGATAAATCCAATAAAATAAAGTAAACTCTCTCAAACGTACCAAACGTCAAAAACTCCTTAATCACGTAAAACTTAAACACACATATCTCAAGACGTAACATAAGAGCAATAGGAAAATTATAGACACCCTATACATAACTATCCCGAAACAAGTAAGGATTATAGTCAATGAGACAGAAGAGAAAAAAAAACCTACTACTACGATCTTTAATTAAAAAAGGACAGAAACTATTTTGAACCGAAAAAAAAGTAACTGGAACAAAAATACAAAAGTCAAAGTTACTCAAAACGAGAATTAAAATAATAAAAAAGTAAGAATAACGAAAGTTAAATAAGAACGAGAAAAAAGATCGAAGAATTTCATCTTCGAAATCTAAAAACTATAATCTAAAAGGAAAAGACTGTATTTGTAAATTACTATATTTACGATTTTTAAAAGGATATCCGCGAGGACGTGGCATGTCTGAAACTATACGAAATAAAAAGAAAAAGACCGACACGGTACACAGAACACCCTAAAAACAAGGAACTGGTCCCTAACTTGGGTTCGGGGACCGTTATTTTCGTGTCTCAGGGATTGGTGGCCTGGTGGTCCCTTAAGAGATTAAAGGAGAAACTAGGTACCTAATAAATCTTGAAACAAGAAATTAAAGGTCAACAACCCCTAAAAAGAAAAACAAGTCAGTCAAGTCAACGAGTCAGCACAGGCTGAGAAACGCTGGAGTACTTAGCGTCGTGCGGTCCGGAGGGACAGGTAGTGGTTGAGGGCCTCAAGTGAGTTTGAGTACAGGTAGCTCAGCCACTACGGTAGGTCGGTAGAGTAGGAGACACAGGGGAAGAGGAGGAGAGGGGTTAGGGAGGGTCGTAGTCTCAGAAAAGGGCACTCAGTTGACAAGTGTACTCCACCGGTTTCACGACCTCAAAGTCGAAATCGTAGTAAGGAAGGTTACTTGTGGGTCCTGATTAGAGGAAATCCTACCCGACCAACCTCGAGGAACGTCAGGTTCCCTGAGAGTTCTCAGAAGAGGTTGTGGTGTCAAGTTTTCGTAGTTAATAAACCGCGAGTCGAAAGAAGTGTCAGGTTGAGAGTGTAGGTATGTACTGATGACCTTTTTGGTATCGGAACTGATCTACCTGGAAACAACCGTTTCATTATCGAGACGAAAAATTATACAATAGATCCAACCAGTAGCCTCTTCCGTTACCGTGGGGTGAGGTCATGAGAACGGACCTTTTAGGGTACCTACCTCCTCGGACCACCCGACGTCAGGTACCCCAACGACTCCCAGCCCGTGCTGACTCGCTGAAGTGAAAATGAAAAGTGAAAGTACGTAACCTCTTCCTTTACCGTTGGGTGAGGTCACAAAAACGAACCTCTTAGGGTCCCTGCCCCCTCGGACCACCCGACGGTAGATACCCCAGAGTGTCTCAGTCTGTGCTGACTTCACTGAATCGTCGTCGTTGTCGTCCAACCAGTATTGAAACGAAGGTTCCTCATTCTCAGAAAATTAAAGTACCGACGTCAGTGGTAGTCGTCACTAAAACCTCGGGGGGTTTTATTTCAGACTGTGACAAAGGTGACAAAGGGGTAGATAAAGGGTACTTCACTACCCTGGTCTACGGTACTAGAAGCAAAAGACTTACAACTCGAAATTCGGTTGAAAAAGCGAGAGGAGAAAGTGAAAGTAGTTCTCCGAAAAATCAAGGAGAAGTGAAAGACGGTATTCCCACCACAGTAGACGTATAGACTCCGATAACTATAAAGAGGGCCGTTAGAACTAAGGTCGAACACAAAGAAGGTCAGGTCACAAAGAGTACTACATGAGACGTATCTTCAATTTATTCGTCCCACTGTTATATGTCGGAACTGTATGAGGAAAAGGATAAATAATCTAATACAGTCACTTGTATGAAACATACTAAATTCAAGAAAATTTACACAAAATAATAGGTCCCATATTAGGTAGAACCACATACAAAGTATACGTGAACTTTTTTTTTTTACATACAAGACGACAATGGACTATATCACACAACTGATCTAAATACCACAAACTACCACCACCATAAGTTAAGATATGGAAATGACTAAAAGATAATAAAGATAATTAATACCTATATCATTACAACTTCACAGATAGACTGGTTTGACCATTTAAACAGACACAATTAAAAATAAAGACAAATAAAAAACGATGTACACAAAAGTTTGAGACAAGTCTCGTATGTGTGAATCCTAACATACACACAAAACTAATTAACTGGACAAATACTGACATATTACAAGGAGAAATTGTAACCATCAAAAATGAAACTTAAAATCAAAATTACGATTATTATTTCGAAAAAAAGTCGAATTTTAACTCTATATTAGACATATGGTATTTTAGATGGGGAAATTCCACCAAAAGTCATGTAAGTGTTTAAACACGTTGGTAGTGGTGACAAAATTAAGGACTTCTAAAAGTAGTGGGGTTCCTCTTCGGGACATAAGTAATAGTAAGTGAGGAATAACGGGTGAGGAAAATCAGGAACCGTTGGTGACTAGATGTAAAACAGGGACACCTAAACAGACAAAACCTGTAAAGGACATTTACCTCGGTAGTCAGACACCAGAAAACACAGACCGAAGAGAGTAAATTGTATGACAAGAGTTTCAAGTAGGTATACCATCGTACATAGTTATGATATAAGGAGAAGAACGGGTCAATTATCAGACAACATACTTAAATGGTGTAAAATAAATAGATGAACGGTTAAGTACCTGTGAAGTCAACGAAGACAAAAAAACCGATAATACTTTTTACGACGACACTTTTAAACAAATACAAAAACACACCTGTATGCAAAAATAAAGAGAACCCATATATTGGTCCAGGTATACCAATGAGATATAAATTGGAAAACTCTTTAACGAACTGACAAAGGTGTCACCGATATAGAAATATGTAAAGGTGCTCGTGACATACACTCAAGATAAAAAAGGTATAAGAGTGGTCTTGAAAAATCATACACAGGAAAACTAATATCGGTACGAACACCCACACTTCAAGTTGTAAAAATATAATCAAAAACGCACTATATAGAAAAGGATAAGAAAGCAAAATTGGTCGGACACAGTAATATAAACTTCACTCAAAGAACATCGGTCGTATATCAGCCCAGAAAAAAACAAAAATTAGAAAAGACTTAAAGATAGGAAATTGACCACATAAACCTTGTAAATGTAAATCTAAATCCAGACGGTAAAAATAAGAAAAAAAGAAACAATGGACACAAAAAGTAAGAAGGAAAGACGAAAGGACGAATAAAACCAATTAAACTGGTAAAAAATCATAAGGTAAAATTAATCTATATAGATATATTTACAGAAACATATCAAAGAAATCACCAACGAGATTCCTAAACTGATATAGAGACCGAAAAAATCACCAACGACACCCAGTCCTTCTAGGGGACCCCTTTCTTTACCGTTGGGTACGGTCATAAGAACGGACCCTTTAGGGTACCTGTCTCTTCGGACCGTCCGATGTCAGGTACCCTAACACTTTCTCAATCTGTGCTGAATCACTGATTTGTTATAAATTACACAAACCTCGAAAAAATCATGTCTAATATTATATGTAATAAATGTGTTAGAAGAATCTTAGTTACGAAATGGTAAAGTTCACCTTACATCTTTTGGAATGTTGTAAACTCGAAAAATTAGAAGGGAGGAAATACAACATCAAAAGAATTTATAATAGCAATATATACAACTTTTAGGACAACCTATTAGAACATTAATAGGAAACATAAGAGGAAAGTTTCCTCTTATTATCAATTATCATCAACAATTTATTCATTTCTATGAAAACGTCAAAAAAGAAGTAAGGACTAGAAGACTCACACAGACAAACAAGACCTTAATTATAACAAATGAAAGACAGATTTCTTGAAAGAAGTCCCTACTAAAAATCTCATCGAAACGACCGATCTTCAAAAGAATCACAAGGAAGTAGACTCTTATAGTAAAGTGGAAGTAAGAACTCCCTACAAAAACGAATTATGTCTTAAGACTTAATTAACAAGAAAGGCGTGAATTTTTTACAACACAGTGAAGAAAGACTGGAGGCATCGAACAAAAAAAAAAAAACTGATAATAATTTAAATAAACCGACATGACCCAGAAGCAACACCGGGTGTCCTAGAAACTAGAAGGAACACCGCACGTTCTAGAAAGCAACGACACACACCCTAGATCAAAGGACTGGTCCCTCTACCTTGGGTCCGGAGGACGTGACCCTCGTACATCACAATCGGTGACCTGATGGTCCCTCCAGGGGCTTGGAGGTGCCAAAAATACTTCTTAGACGTCAACAGACTTAACAACACAACAACATTCATTACGTAGTAAAAAGACTTACGAAAGTTCTAAAAAAGGTAAGAGAATATCAAAAATCGTCAAATTAATACTACATGGTACCGAATCTAAAGAAAGACGAATAGGATAAACCTCAAGTGACTCGAAAAACTTAGATTCTTGAATACAGAAAACAGTTTAAACCCTATAAAAGTCCGAGATACACAAGTTTTAAAAAAAGGGGAGTTATTGTAAGAAAGGAAAACTCTCAGACATTGATAGTCAATCCGGAGAAACATAAACAACAGGGTGTCCAGGGACTTCGTGACAAGTAAAAAAAGGTTAATCAAAAGACAGACACCTACTCTAAACTATTGATCGTAACTACACAGAAGTTCAAGTAACTGAAAAGAAGACAATAAAGGTAAGACGACAACTCAGGTGTAAAACGTCAACCAACTATCAGAAATTCCGAGAAAATTTAAGAGACATAACAAACAAATAAATTGAACCACTAAATAAATAACATCTTCCATCAAATAATTAAGGTTACTAAAAGGTACCACACCTGAAAGATTAACGTAGAAATATCATGGTAAGTTTGTATAAAAGACAGGGGACACATAAGACATCCAACCCTCAATCTAGGTCTTATTCCCAGTCGTTTGATATATCAAATACTCAGTTTAGATCCTAAGGGACAAAAATATTCCTAAAGAATCTTATGTCGATATAAGTAAATAAATGCATAATAGATATCAACAAATACACGATGTCATCATCTCAACTCATCCACACTGTCCCTGACACACTCACCGGTTCGGAGTTTATAAATACGAGACAAGGAAATTTCTTTTCCAAACAAATGGGGACTAGGTGTCTAAAAATAGTTTAAGTCAAAAATTTGTTCATTTAAATTATCCACCAAGACATTACAAACCAAAGGACATAAAAACACTACAATTGTCAGTAACGAGTGTAAACCACGAGAAAAGTCACTAGCGGACGGAAAGACTACCTCTACATATGCACACACACACATATGTGTGTGCGCCAAAAACGACCCACACAATAAAACCTAACCGCAAAGGAAAGTGACAAAGGACCGAAAGGAACAAACCGAAAACAGTCGATAGCCAGAATGACAATCAGAAGTCTTCCACTAGACAGCATGACATAGAGGGTGGGGTGAGGGATGTCCTAAAACTCTAAAAAGACAAAAGAAAGTAGTCTATATAATATGATAAACATATATTATATTTAATATATAACACAGTCTATATATAATAAGACATAATAGAAACAAAAATAGTACGGAACTCAAATATCACGAAGAACTTAGACACCGAAGTCTATACAACAGTCTTAATCCTTTAAGAGTCAGTATACAGTAAAAGAGAAGACGGGATAAAAGTAAAGGAGGAAAAGATTCTGATAATATATATAAATCTAGAATTATGAGACACGGTATAGTATAGAAAATACAAGAAAGGATAACAATTAAAAGGTAGGAAGACAGTAAGACACGAATTGTCACCATAAAAGAAGACTGGAAAGAAGGTGAAGTCATAAAAAACACAAACACAGGTCACACGGTAGTTCGGGTGGGAACTTAAAGAATTAAATTAATAAAGTAAATTTTTAAAAGAATAAACATAACCAAGAAACAATGTCCAAAGTCAAGACAATGTGAAGGGGCCTAACAGTAAATAAAGTCACAAAATTCCTAAACAAAGTAGGAAAAAACAAAAAACGAAAACTGACACCGTACACCCTAGAATCAAGGGGATGGTCCCGAAGGGGGACGTCACCTACACGTCTCAGAATTGGTGACATGACTATCCCTTCAACGTAATTCATAGACAAAGACTAGTAAGAAAATAAACTTAGAGGAAACCCGGAAAAGGATTATATTCAAAAAGGGAGAATCAGAAACCAGTAAATAATAAGGGAACTTACAGACAAATAAAGAGTGACTCACGGTCTTTGACTTACACTTTTTACAACCGCTATCAAACTCTTACTTACAAGATCCTTGAATTTTACAGACACATACGAAGAATATGTCAAATTCCCTTCTCATTTGTTCACACCTCTTCGTCCTTGATCAATCTCAGTTAACTGTCTTAGTAGGACGTAAGATCCAGACTATCTCTTTCTTTACTCCCTTTGCCCCTCTTTTGCTTCGACAATGTGTTACACCTAAGCCTAGTGATTTTCCTATCCTCCAACCGTAGTTTCTTCCCTATAATCTAATAAAAAAACTATAATCTAGAATTCTGACTTTTATTTTCACTAGTTTCTCTTTTTTTCACGAGACACCTTTTATTAACAACCCAACTCAAATCTGATCCTTAGTCAGTGAATCCCAACTTTTCAGATCCATTCAGAATTTACTGACCATTTCTCGTCCTTCTCTTAAAGTCCGATGTGAACTGAAACGTTGAAGAAAAGAAGAAGTCTAAAGGAAACTTTAACGGAAATCGGACTTACCAGACTATCACAAGTCGTGTCAATCCCGACTTCTGGTCTCCGGTAGTACGAAGACGAGAATCCGAGGAGTGCAAGCGTGGGAATGTACCCAATCACACCTAGCGTCCGAAGCAAAGTTTTGAGAGCTCAAGTGACTCGAAAGAAATGGAGAAACCCCCATAATTATGGACGGGTCATATGGTGTCCAAAAAACATTTCCAGAGGACCTTACACACTTGATAAAATTTTTACTTTTTATGACAGGTTTACCTTCCACCAATTATTAGGGTACCAACCACCTCTTAATACACTAAATATTAACGTGAGTTCCTTTTTAAAATTTTCTTTCCTGAATAATGTATACATAAATTAAATAAATACATTGAATTAACACAATTCTTTTTAAATACTGTCTAAATACACACTTAACCTCGTATAGTCGTAACCTTTAATTATGATGGAAAAAGACAAATCCTGTCTTTATGTGTATATAAGAGTAACAGAAACTCTTTTACTTAAAGAATACTTTTTCTTTAGTTTATAATATTTTCGTTTATTTAACAGTGTAATATACTTAAATTTGAAAATCAAAGATAAATCTAAGATATTATTTTAAATTTGTACAATATGATAATCTCCCATATACAGTAAACTATATAATTACTTTGTTAGACCCAGGATTGTCTTGTCATATTGAGTATCCATTTTGTTATAAATTTTAAAATCTTTTGATTTCATATTTTAATAGACAGAGGTCCGTTTTAAACCAAAGAGACTACAATGACCTTAACTAATAAGAGGCAGACGTTATGTCGAAAGAGTTTTATAATATCTTTTTCTTCCAAATAGATTGTAATTCAACTTCCATTGATAATAAATATAACGACAGTAACAATAAAAATAAATATTATTCAATATTTCAAATTTACAAAGACTACACATAATTAAACGACTGTAGGAATTTGAGTATTTAATTCCTAGTTAGTATTTATTAGATTTTACTATTGAAAAATTTCATTGTCATAATTTTAAAAGTCAGATCAGTCAAACCCCTTCAATAAAAGAGGAGAAGGAGAACACAAGTTCATACAAATAAAACGGAAAGACAGAGAGAAAAAAACGTTTATGTGTACTTATTATCGATTGAAACCTAATTGGTCTAGTTTTTAAACATTTACGTATTTCACCATATTACGGGGTTTCTAATGAATAAAACGGGAGACTAGACACTCCTCTACTACTGTGAACTTAAATGTAAAAATAGGCCCGAAGAGGAGACTTGAGGTCTTAATATCTTTGCGACGTATAAGATATCAAGGTGAATCTATCGATTATCGGATAATTAATCAGGCTTTACTTTGAGAAGCAAAGAGGGAATCGGAAGAGTGAGTGAGGGTAGGGGTAGGGTGAGAAAGGAAAAATAAGTTATTGGTCCTTAAGGGACCACCAGGTCACCAATCCTGAATTACGAGAGGACCAAGTCAGGGACTAACCCTTTGATTCTAGAGTTTTCGACACTCCACGACGACTTTTTTATTAGGATCTTTGTTAAAACAACCAAAATGGAAATCTTATAAACTCTTTTACACAGTAAGGCACTATAAAGGTGACAACGGAGGATCTAGGTTCGGTGGCAGTCACCGGAGAATCGGAAGGGTAAAGATGAGAACGGTGACGACAGGTAATGGTGTCCCGTCGGTCTCAATAAAAAATATATATACATATATATTAATTTAAATAAAAATTAACTTCCTATTAACGAAATATTATAACACAACCAAAGTCGGTCTGTAGTCGTACTTAGTTGGGATCCATATGTATACAAGTAACGGTGAACTTGGAGGGAGGGTGGAGGGAGGGGTAGGGTGGTGAGATCCAACAATGTCTCGGGGTCAAGACTCAATAAAAAAATTTTACATTTAGTCGGAGGTTCGTGAACAGGTAACGTAAATCATGCCTTAGACTTGGGGATGGGTCGGAATGTCTCGGGGAACCAAAAATGGGGAAACGAAGAAATAGTGGTTGTGAGATCAGTAAGACTGAAAGAAAGACGAGGACTATACGAAGTCGGAACAAAAAGAGGTTAGATATAAGGACGACGAGAGACGCATCTTACAAGAACGGGGTCTAGAATCAAACAAACCGAGTAAGAGTAGTAAGACTAGAGAAGAGTTTATAGTGGAAGAATTTCTCCAGAACGGACTGATGAAAAGGTTTTGTAAAGAGAAGGATCAGTGAGTGACAGAAATAAAAAGAGAAGTATCGTGAAATAGACTTTATTAAACCAATAAATAACAAACGGAGGAAAATCTCTTATACTCTATATAAGAGTATGTCTCTAGAAAACAAAACAAACGTCAATATCAGGGTCCCGGACTTTACAAGGATGTACAGTATCCACAGATACTTGATAGACAACATACGTACTTATGAAAATATGCCCGTAAATCCTATCTTTGAAGAGGTCTGAACTGAGAATACTCACCATCAGTAATAAAACGGAGTCCACATTACTACACCCTACCCTCACCCTTTGGATACAAACTCACATACTTTTGTATGTTATGTGTAAAATTCTAGTTTGTTATTACTTCAAAATCTATTATATGGTAAATTTTAATAAAACAAATATATTTATTAGTGTTTGACGAAATAAAAGGTTTCATCGAAAAGTCTTAATTAAAACAACCGTTTAATAAAACTTATAAAATACTTCAACTCCGTCTAGTGATAAGATCTACGAAGACTTCATAGTCATTCAATAACTTTTACTTACTCTACTTACTATGTACTGAAAGTTTTAGACTTTACGTACCATAAACTTTTCAATCCATTAACGTCAAATTTGGCAGGAAATTAAAGAATTCGAAATATGATAAACAACATCAACGAAACATTCGACGACTCAGTTCCGTTATGTTGAAAACTAAATGGTACAAATGAAATCCAGTCTGTCGATCATTATAGTCGATTTTTAGTAGTGTAAAGGTCACTGGATAAACTTAAGGTCTAAAAAAAAACAGTAAATTTTTTTACAGTTTATAAGACGAAAAGTTGTCTTTATTGAAAAAGTATGTGACCCGAACACTCGAGGTAACACACGACCATAATAATCCGTCATGTGGACCGAAACTAAACAAAGGTTTAAACATCTCTAAACCTTACAGGTCCTTTGTGACAGTCAGAACGAATGATTAGAATCGAAATTACTAGAACCTTACTTCGTGTATTTTCAATCGACATTTCAACTTTTATACAAATAATATACATTTTACGGTTACATTAATTAACGAGGAAAATAGATAGTGAAAAATGTCTAACAATGAATTTAAGTCATTTCTAACACACACCTAACAAAGTGTATCTACAACTAAAAATTATATCCATCTTCTGAAAAACTTGGGAAGGTGTTTCAACAGACCTAAAGTATAAACATAACTGTTTCCCTGAAAACTACGGTATTCGGAATTAGGACTGTTACGTTAACTCTTCGCCTTTGTCATACACCTTAGAGAGAGGTCTCACAACTTTCACTTTCCGAAAAAAGATTATTGGAGTACATTAACCTGGTTCCTTCTCAACGACCTACTTAAGTCACTTCCATGTACCGACACACAACAAATTGACACAAGAACGGAGCACAATTTACGTGAGTTTATCCAAAAAAAGAACCACAATGTCACAAAATGAAAACACAAACACCCTCAACGGACGAAAAGAAGAAACAATTATTGGTACCGTCACGAAAATTGACAAATAAGTTTCTTGTTTCTTCATTATAACCAACTCTAGGTCTCAGGAAACATTTTAAAAGGTTCTTTAAGACTGTCAATTCATGATTTTAAATATTCGGACATTTTTAATTCAAGAAATAAATTCGACATATTAGAGAACAAATCTCTTAGTTTTGTTTTTGTCGTGTATATAACACGAAGACTTAAGTCACGTGACTATGTGGTCATTAATCATTATTACCATTATTACGTCTACCATAATCACAAAAAATTTCAGAATATACCACTCTCAAAATTAAGACACCTATGATCACGAGTAAATCCACAAATCCTAAATAGAAGAACAAAGTCACATATAAGAAAAAAAAACTGTAACGTATCTTCGTTTTGTATCCTTAAATCTTCTTAATGACGCATAATTAAGAACTCCTTTAGAGATGAAAAAACGTTCTAAAACCACGGTTCTGTCCCTAAAAAAAAAAAAAAAGGGGAGGGCTAATCGTTTCATATTAATCATGACACAGATGATTTACCCTTAGAACACTCTTAGAAATTAGGTATGCGTTCATGAAACTCGAAACCGTCTGACAAGGAACGTACCAACTTCCTAATAAAGTGGACAGTGAATGAGTACGTCATGTGTCCGGAAAGACCTTTCATGGAACTCTGAGATATCGATCTACAAACGAACCAAAAAGGAATGTGAGGAAAAGTCCAATCACAATTCCCAAAAAAAAATTCCTTACCCTTCTTAAAAGTCCTACCTCATAATTATTCACTGTACCATGATTTAAACACCAAGTTAAAACTTGAAGTCAACAGTGTTCGATTGACCTTTACCTAGATATTGAGGCAACGTACACGAAGTAGAGTCTCAAACAAAAGGCAAACCATCGCTCCCTTATCCGTCATCCTCCCTCTTGTACCTTGTGTGCAGGAAGACACACGTGAGCTACCGACCCGTCCAATATATTACATTTTGAGCTACACAAACTTCGAACTTTACACTCGAACTCCGAAGTAATGGCGACGGAGACCTTTTGTTCTTACTACACTAAATAACAGAAAATAAAGTACAGTAATTAAAATAATAGAAGATACAATCTAAACAAAGGAAATCTTGACAACTCCGGGACATGGTTATCAGAAAAAAGGACCTCGAACTGTCAAAATTATTTACGAGTCGCAATGTGACACATCCCGTTCAAGGAAAGGACCAAAAATTTATGTCCACAAGAGAAAATGGGAACTTTGGTGGTCTGTTTTTGTATAAACAGACAGAAACTATTACTCCTTGTCTGAAAGCGGACCATTTCTCACGAATTTTTAGACAGAAACTCTTGATGATTCATTTAACAAATCGAATACAAGTCAAAGTCTTGAATTACGTCTTAAATTTATTCACTTTACAACGGTGTCCTTTACAATTTCTTTATTAATATATGTGACCTTTGTAAAAAGAAGAGAATCTTTTACCAAAACCTCAATCTGTGTCCCGTGACGGTGTGCAGCGACGGCTCCCCGAAGAGTGACCCCAAATTCTAACCGAAGACACGAGGGAAAACGTGTCTTAGTTCGAACGAAGCGATTAAAAAAGTCCAAGAGACGAAGAAAGGATTAAACTTTACATTTACAAGCATTTAGACAACTTTACTTAAAAAGGAAATATCGGGATAATATATTTATAAACCACCACCATAAACAAAACCAATTCTAACGAATTAGTAAACGGTCTGTGATACTATAAGATTAAACTACAGGTTCCTTGAACTGAAAGAATGTTGATCCCTTAATTTTTTTTGAGTCTTTCCAACAACAGAATGTTGTTTTCATTGGGTCTAAGTAATACTTTTTTAAACTTTTATAGTCATTGGGGTTGTGTATCCATATATCTAATTTTGTTAATTTTAAGTAATAGAGACCATATGTTGGTGAAAATTGTGAAACTACATAATAGATGACTTTATATTGTCGAATTTAAGATATCACAATCAGGTCCTTCAATTTTCTAATCAAGACCTTTTAAATGTGTCTGTCGAGGTAAAAGAAAACTTTTAAAAATAATACTTCATAAACTTTGTGAATGTCTTAAAGTCTTTTGTCTATCCCCGTACAGGTGTGCAAAGGTGGTTCACCGAGATAAAAAATCGTAATTTTACATAATAAATTTTCCGGACTGGAAGAAACCCTTTCAAAAGAATACCAATCAACAAAAAAAAAAATGTCAATCAATAATTAATCGTAAAATTATAGATCAATAAATAATTCTAAACCACTTGAAACCAATTCTTATACTTGATACTTCTTTTCATATTTTTTGGTTAATTATGTTATCACATATAGGAAAATTCGTAGAAAAAGACAAATGTTCTCAATAAACTTGGAATCGAGTCCGTACCTTACCTTTGAATCTTTTATGTCTGTAGAGGAAGGGGTTTTCTTTTTTTTCTAAGAGGGTTTGACGATCAGGGTAGTACTCTCTTTTGGTACCATTTGACGGTGGGTGGGAATAAACAGAATAAAAAATTTTTTTCTTATTATTGTAATTTAAAGGTAAAACAAAATATCAAATCCTCTTGTGGTGTAATAGAATAAAACTAGAAGTGTTTTAGTGACTGTCAATCCATCCCGTCACTATGGACGGGAACACATCTTTAACTCTTAAGACCCACTCCATCTAACTGGAATTGGATTATTGGACGGTAGACCATTCACCACCTCCACCCTGAACTTGGTCTTACAAACTTAGGTGTTATTCATCCCTTTTTTTTCTCAGTGGGACGTGACGAAACCGTCAATGATACAGGAACAGAAGGGTTCAACCCAAGTCAAACCCAGACCTAGGACCCAAGGCTTGGCAAAAAAATGACAACATTTGATATAGACTGTATCTCAAACGGTGAGTCGGAAAAAGTCGAACGTCGAGACACCGGGATTCACGTACGAGTAACAACACGTCCGTAGTGGGGCAGTGGGGGTAGGGAGAGGTCTTGAAACAGTAAAAATAAAGGAGTAATAAATTGAAAAGACACAATTTCACGAAAATATATAGACTATACCTAATTAACTTAATATACATCTTTCGTGAGTTTTGTCATGAACTACGTACGATTCTGGAGTTGTGTACTATTCGACGGATGTTGACCTACCATTTCCTCCGACTACCTCGACGTCCCAAACGCACGAAGTACTATTACCGCGTACACACGAATCGGTGAGTCAGCACAATTTTAGAAACACTGGGGTACCTGACATGGGTGGTCCGAAGAGACAGACACTCTAAAGGATCGGTTCTTATGACCTCGCTCAACGGTAACGGAGGAAGTCCCCTAGAAGGGTTAGGTCCCTAACTTGGGAGCAGAGGACATAGAGGACGTAACGTTCGTCTAAGAAATGAACGACTCGGTAACTCCTTTCGAGACACGCACTTCCCTACTACTTTTCCTTCACCTCCTTTACTCCCTACCCACCTTTCGAAGAAAAGACGTCAAATTAAAACAGACAACGAACAACTAAAGTCACAAAACCTCACATACATGTATATGTGTATCTCATCTTGACTTTTAGTATTTCACTCGAAATCAGTGTTAAGTCAAACCTTAGTACATCAAAATACTTTCCAAACTTCCATGAAACAATTATGTTTGTAGGGAAGTGACACCCTCAGTCAGGGATTACTTTCACAAAATTGAAACCGTCCTAAACTTGAAAAGCTTCTCGACGGGTGTGGGTTCAAGTCGAAACCTCCGGCTAGACCTTTGTCACATCGGCGCGACCAAAAGGTTTTTTGTACTCCGAAAAGTGACCTGTCTGAGTCACAGAAAAATTCTTCGAGATGTAGTTTCATTTGGACTGTGTCTTTAACGTTCACGTTCATTTACAAATCATTCATGTGTCCTACGTGTAAAATTCCTCTTTATTACCCAACTAATTTTTTTTTTTAGTACTCGTACATTCACCAACCCAAAATCTCTAGTTGGTTCTGATTAAATTTTAAAAAGAAAACATAAACTCTATATTTATAAAGAGAAAGTCTAATTTTTTTATTAAGGACATTGACGACTTGTCGATTTTGAAATTTCGTCATTTACTTAAATGCCTTTCGAACATAGGAACTAAAAACGTGGAGCCATTTCCACTTAACTTATATCAATAAATACTTCTAAACTAGTTCGATAAGGTCCCAGTCTTATTATTCGGTTTACTGAAAGAATGAAAAAATAACCTGATAATATTTTGTATCACACTATAAAACCCAACCACTAAAAAAAAATTTACGAAATTATAGACTCTTTTACAGAGTCGGGAATGCACACATTAATTTTAGTCTATTTACATAGTCAACTAGTTCTTTATGAATGACTTGAAAAAAAAAAACCGACTACCAAAAGACATGTGACACTGCCTGTTTGTCAACCTCCTTTCTGTTGACTCTCTGTGCCAATCGACGACCGTGACACAAACCGACGTAATAGAATGACTCAGCAACTTAAGGGAGTCATAAAAGATGTCCGTGTGTAAAGAATAAGGACAAAGATGTGTAGTCTGTCGATCATGTCCTACCTCGGTCCCGAGGACAGACCCAGACGGAGATTGTGGACAGAGATCATCACACCAAGGGTCCAGATTCAGAGACGGCAATGCCGGAAATGTCAAGTAATCCCCTTGGTCCCGACCATGTGGCTTTTAAGACAGTCTCTTCAACCCGTCAATAAAAATCACCGAGACGTCGAGGAACAATCACTGACAACCAACCACCTGACACTCTTATCACTAAGTAGGTAGTAATTAAAAGTGACTGAGCGATGAACAGAATGTTCTGAACGATTAGTTCTTGACTTAATACAGTAAGAAGACAGTTTCCACCACATTCAAAATATATATATATATATGTAGGAGTCCCGAGATCCCTGTTCTACAAGATCAATCCGTGACTAGTCGTTCTCTTTGTCAAATAAACACTAGCAAAAAATTTTTTATTCAAAATAATTAGGAGTGACGGTAAAACAGACACCCGACTACAAAATTATAACCTCAGTATTATGTACCAAGAATTTTTTACTATTATCAAAAATACTAAACGTCGAAAACCCAGGACGACCCAATATTTTGTTTGTCTTAAAAACAAACAAATCGTTTACGAAAAGGTCATGACTTGTTCAGATCGTAATGTAGGAAAAAGAAAAGTAAAAACAGACCTCCCTCTGTTCCCCTCCTCTTCTCATCAAACCAAATCTAGTTGTAATTAGTTAGTAATTCTATTGATAGACGGAACGTGGTCTATTGACTTCTGTAAAGGTATTTGAAAGTTGTGTTTATTGTGAAAACCTTTTCGAAATTAAAAATTGTACTTTTTCACTCTTTATTTTAAAACAATAATTTTTAATTTAAAATTAAAAATTTTATATACACTTTAATTTTAAATTTTAAAAATTAATCTTTTTAATTCTATATACACTAAATTTGTATATTTTAATTAACACAACTACAATATTTGATCTGAGTCCTAGAATTTGGTATCTTTGTCACAATACATTAAATAACTCCACTAGCAGAAACAACAAAAGATCCAATTATAAAGAACTAAAATTTATGGTATAATCACACATCCATGACAAAATCTTAAGACTCAATTCAAATACGATGACACTTCGTAGTCACCTCGTTTTGTCCGAAAGATACTTTTGGTCTGATTTCTGTAACTCAAACTAAGTGACTATCAACTTCTTACGGAAACAACTTTTCGAGGAACTCAGTGATAACACCCCCATACACACAAGACAAACGTCTCTACATCCTGAAAACCGTCCTCTTAGTACCCTGACAACTATTCCAATCCTTTCCCCTCAACAGTAGAGGAGAATCGTCAAATTAGGACGACCTTCGGTCGGAGAGCCTCTAACTTTAGTCCTGTTTACCTTCCAGGTTTCTACGATTGTTATTTAATAATTATAAAAGTTTATTATGGTGTGAAAGTTTTGGTCCGGTCATTTATAGGGGTTCAATAACTTTGTTCAGTATTTGTGTAATAATAGTTTGAATCAAAACTATGCAGTATACCTAAACACCCATTGACACTTCCTTTAGTACGGCAAGATTTTCCCTCGTCATCCAATACATCACTTACGACAAAATAGACCTGTTCTTCAACCTTAACATTAAAATAAAGTAGTTTTCTGTGGGAATAAAACTCTTTTGAACAAACTTTACGTTTGCTCCAAAGAGACACCTCGGACGTGTCTTAACAACGAAAAGTACTACTACAATAACGGGGTATTGTCAGATGAAGACACACATCCTTCACACACACGTTCAGGTTTCCCTAACCTCCGGAGCCACCCACTCAATGTGGTTAATTGTTTTCCTTTCAAAAGTCTTGTAAAACAAAATTCGGTCCACGTGTTCAATCTCAACGAAAAACCCGGATCACAAATACATAGACTCTTAGTTTGGACTGTGATGAGAACCGTCGATCTGATTTCGGTAAAATTTTATTCATGTTTGACAGGAACTTACTAAAAAAAGGGAAATATCACCGTCACTCAAACGGAAAAGAAGTAGACACTATACACACGTAAAAAGACAAATAAACCCCCTTCCTCTCTCCATTTGCATGTACTTTCTGAAAATCAGAAATATACTCATTACACAAAGTTAAGTAAATAAAAATTTAAAAGAACTATGACATTGTGTAATGGATATACAACTGAAAGTAAGTGTAAGTAGGTCTCATATTATCTTTGGAATTAAAATTTCTTGGGTCTACTCATTAATCCAAAATAAACCGAAACTCTATTAAAAAGAATTTGACTATACGTTTCTTTATCTCATAGGGACGGTTACACTTATCCGAAACTAAATACAAGAGAATTTATTAAAATAAATAAATAAACACACACACACACACAGACCTTCGGATGTTACTTTTCCATATATACTAACACTTTTTACTCAATGAGAGATCCAGTCGTAAGACGGGGATACCCCTGTGAACCCAAACTAAGGGACAACGATCGTGACACTCGGCCTATCTTCCGTACACGAGGTCTCTGTCGGAAGACGAGACCTCGTTCTCTGGTTCGCAGAATACAGGGTGACATCATTGGAGATCGATTAACAACATACACCTCCTCCTCCCCACGGTTCCCACAACGACCCCAGACTTTCCTCAGAACAGATCACGTGAAGTGTCCTTCCTCCGACGGACACTGGACCTCAGAACTAACACCCTCCACTCCTCACACCATCCAACTTCCTGTCAACGTAGCACCCCTTTTTTAATCCTTTAGGACAGTAAAGAGAACCGATCCGTCTTTTGTCTCTACAGGAATTTCTTCCCCCCCTTGTGTACTCGTACAAAATAATTGTCAATTATCTTCTTTTAATTACGATTAAATAAGAAGTATGTATGGTACGTTAAACAATCTTTTCATTTTCTTATCAAACGTTAAGAAACCAGTTAACTACCTAAGGATACAATCCCCGTATCTTTACTTTGAGTTGTAATTCGTCTGTTTATGGGTTCGGGTGTCCGATGTATTTACGACTTATTTTGGTCGAGATGTTACCTTGAGACTTTTCGCTCCCCATTCTTCGGATTACTTACTAACTTATACTGGAATCGTTTTAGGGACCTCACAACAACTTTCTAGTAAGTAAAGGTCGAATCTACAGTTCTACCCGAGGTCATTGGTCTTTTTTTTTTTTTTCAAACTCAGCCATGAATGACTCAAAATTTTTAGAAATGTTGTGTCACGTAATCTGATTAGTAATTTTCCTGAAGAGATTTGACCTAAAATTCGACAGTGACATACCTGGACACCAAATCCGGGTCCCTTTGGTTTAATTTTTGTATCCTTATTAAGAGTTCTGAACTTACATAGTGACAGGACGAAAATACCGCATCTTGAAGTTTTTGACCCCGCATCTCCGCCCGTCTTACGTGAAAACAGTACGACTATGGTAACATTCTTTCTGAAAGCTGGTTCTCTAGTTAACACGGAATTTCATAAAGGGTCAATGAACGGATCAAATAACCTCCTTCTATATTTTTTTCTTGGATGAAAAAAGTAAAAAATTAAGTGAAAAAAGTAAAAATTCACTAGGAAGGGTTTCTTCAGTATTTAAGAATATAAATATTTATACACAAAAATAATGACGTAGTCCTTTACCATTCATACAATCGCTCACTCGAAGTAACACGTACGATAAGTCTTCGAAAAATTCTTTTCACTTAGACTGTTATATAAACAAAAGGGTTTATGGATTTTTAAAAGTGTACTCGGTCGTTAATCGTATGAGACCTATAATAGACTCCTCGAATCTTTATACTTTACGAGACCAACTCATTCCCCTGGTCCTTCACATAAATAGTGAGAAGTAATTGTCTCTACTCACATAGTACTACACTAACATCGCCTTACCTTCGCGACAACCCCACCGACTACCGAGGGGACGAGAACACAAAGAACGACGAAGTCTCAACTCCCTTATCAGTCCTGCTTCTCCGATTTACATCTTCTCTCACCCACGACGTTCAAGTGTAAAAAGAGGGTCGGGGAGGAGATTTTACTTTTACAGTCAGGAAACAAGGGTAGATTAAAATCATGTAGGACCGATTTTTTTTTACAATCCTACTAAAGGTTGGCACCTTGAAACTCCCCGCCCCACTCTCTCCCCGTCTCACCTCCTTTCTCGGCAAATGTAAGGTATAGGGAGACGGCAAGACACTGTCGTAGAACGGGGATGAGACACCTAAAAGCACTACTTTATTTAAATGTACGTGACCTCGTCGTGATTAATCCAAAAGGAAGGTACAGGAGTTGTTCTTCAGAGTAACCTCAGACTTACCCCTTTTAGGATTATACCATAAATTATTTTGTATGACCCAACTTAATTTCTCGACAAACGTTTAAAACCTTCTGTCCGGACTTTAACACTCACTTTTGATGTACAACACACTAAATATTTATCTCGGAAGCACTCAGTAACTTTGACGAACATACGATAAAAAACTTACTCTTATTATAAACAACTAAAAACTCTTAGTCAGTATTCGTTCAGTCTCAATAAATAAGAGAGACCTAATATGAGGTGCCATCTAAAGCATATAACTTTGAGTGTAACCTTATTCGGACTGGAAAGGTTTTCAAACGAGTAAATCACTCGATTCCAAAGGAACACTTTAGAAACATACTACTCCTGCGATGTATCGGTCTTAACTCTCTAGTAAAACAACAGCCAAACTAATTACTGAATTAAACGTTTTTTACGTCATTAGTGTAACTAAAAACTTGAACTTTAAACAAAAACAAAAGTAAAATGTTATCGTATATTAAACAGAAATTTTAGATAATTGATCATCTTATTTATAGTCTTTACTATAAAAATTTTATGATTTAAAACCCCTCCTTTTACTGACCTTAGATCCGTTGAGTGAAAGGAAAAGACCCGAAGTCAAAAAGAAAAACACTTTCTCCCCACAAGTCATGCACTATGAATTTCAAGGAGAGATGGAGACATTATCGACCCTAACGGTACCTGACCCACCGAGTTTGTTGTCTTTACATAAAAAGTATCAGACTTCTGACCTTTAAGGGTGTAGTTCCACGGCTGTTCCATCCAAAGTAAGACTCCAGAGAAGAGAACCGAACATGCGTCGACGGTAGAGGGACAATCCAAGTGCACAAGAGAAATACACACGAACACCCCTCTGGCACACACGTCACCCGTTTGAGGGACCACCAAGAATGCTTCGAGAACTCACAAAGAAGAACATTCACGTGACTAGGGTTCCACTCTCGGGGTGGGAGTATTGAAGTAGATCGGCATTAATGAAGGGTTTCCGGGGCGGAGGTGTATGACAAAGAAACCCACAATCTCGAAGTCGTATTTAAAGACCCCCTGTGTTTGTAAGTCAGGTATTATTGAAGACTTTAACTAGACTCCAAATCTCTTTTGAATTGTTTTATCTAAAGGTGATACATACCTCTCAAATTTATGAGGTAATCGATTTATAGTCAAAAATCCAGTGAAATACTAAGAAAATTTAGTTTTATCGATAAGTACATAGACTTTTTTATGTACATGTATATTATTTTGTCAACTTCGGTAGTGTACTAACAAAAAGTCAGATTTTTACAGAAATATGTAAGTAACCATTTGAATTCTAAAGTCACAACTAACGGGGACTATATATAAACTATTAAGTCAAACATAAGTAAACTGTGTCCCTACAAAATATACTCTTTGAGTTTTTAAATGTAGATTAAAAAAGGAGGATGGAATTAAAATAATAAAAAATTTTGAAAAAATTAAAAATTTTCAAATCCGACACGACCCAGAAACAACGAAGTTCACCCGAGAGAAATCGACACCACTTTCCCGAAGAGTAACGTCTACCAAAGAAAACAACGACTCGTACCGGAGAGCTCGCGTTCCCGAAACCATCCACACCGGGGACCCGGGTCACCAACGTCGGGAGTCCAAGATCTCGAGGAACACCACACGAATCAGTGAGTCAGCACAGTCTGAGACGCTGGGGTACCTGACATCGAGTGGTCCGAGGAGAACCTAAGAGGTCCGTTCTTATGACCTCACCCACCGGTGCGGGAGGAGGTCCCCCAGAAAGATTGGATCCCTAACTCGGACCCAGAGGGTGTGACGTCCGTCTAAGAAAAGGAAGACTCGGTGGTCCCTTCGGGGATCTCGAACTTCCGAGTCGTAAATTATCAACACTATACTCCCGAATCAACGGGACACCGTACACCTTAGAAGGGTCTGGTTCCTAAGTCGGGGACGTAACCGTCCGTCTGAGGATTGTTGACCTGGTGGTCCCTTAAAGGGGTGGAATTAAAACTATTCCACTATCTATTTAACTATTTTAATACTATTGGACTTCTTAGAGGGATTAAAGTAAGAAGGGATAAAGTTTGTGTGTGTGACGTGTGAGTCTCTACTGAAATAAATGGTGAACTTTCGGGACCTAAAAACTCCAAAGATGTAAGAGTACGATATGTCTCACATCATGTACCCAGACGGGAAGAGATGGAACATGGAGAAACTCCATGACAGTCAGACAAGATATTGACGAATAGGGAGAGTCACTTTAACTTGATAAAATTTTCATGACCGTTTCACGGATCATATATCATCTATGAATAAAGTTCAACCAATGGGAAGTCATGTAAACAAACTTCGTCAAACTTTATCACCTCTCTCTTCGTCAACACATCTGATATGCGTTGTCCCATCACTTATAATTCACTCTTTTTACACTCAGTAGAATCGTACTAAGGATCGTGTGTGGTTCCGGTTTATTTATCAGAAAAGAGGTTTCTTTGGAAGGGTAACCTCGATTATATAACTTACCAAGTCCTAAAATTGAGAGTCACGGTGGCTCAATTACATAAGTCTAGGTAGGATTCCGTAAACATAAGGTCCTCACTACTCTACTCACTCCTCTCCTCCTATTCTCCATCTGTTCATTCTCCCTTTCCGACCTTATCTACCCCCGGAAAGGTCTCATAGAATTTAGTATGACGTATCGAGGAGGAAGAAGTCAGAGATCTACCCCGACCACGATTTTCGTGGAAAAATAAATCATTCTTTACCTCTGACCTATAGTATTGCGACCTAAAAGTACTTTACGGGAAATACTACACAAAGTCGTCTAAGATCCTTAAGGAGAGTCCAAAGACTAGTAATAGACAAAGTCTCCAGTCCTCCATCATTATTCATATCCACAACACCCCTTTTCCAATGACACCTACGAAGACTTAACTTTTGTTTACCGGTGCCTATACCATGTAACAGGAGTCCAAACTTGAGGTTCCGAAACAAAGGTCACTGGTGATTACGTCCTGGTCTGGTTCTAGGGGGTACACTGGCACACACACACACGCGTGTGCACACTCAGAGAGTCAGCACAGGCCCGAGGAGACAGGTACCTCAAAGAGGGTCCGTTGTTATGACCTCACCCAACGGTAAACGGAGACGTCCTCTAGAAAGGTTGGGTTGATCCGGTGGACCTTTCGCCCTGATTCTAAAAATAACTAAAGGTGGAAGGTAATAGATCCAAACTAAAGAAACTAGTGACTTAGTACAAATAAAAGAAACGACATTCAATCGTCTGTAAGTGTTACCGTAAAATTTCAAACTACAACCCGTCATGAAATTCGTCAAATATACTAAACTGGAACCAAATATAATCTTGACTGTCATATCAATCATTTCAAGTCACTTAGTCAACAAATACGATCACATCTTTTACGAAGCAAACGCCTAAATAAATGAATTGGAAAAATAATCACCAATTTACTTATGGAATTACGAATCTCACGAATTATAATGATATCTTTACGACCGGTCTCCTCACAGTGAAAGAGATCCATTGATTGGAGGGTCTCAAATTCAGACTTGGTAAAATCTTCGACATGTCTCTACTCCAGTTATGTTATACTACATATAGTAGTCCTGTCTTGTATTAGTCTCAAAGTGATGAAAGTTCATCCATTTATAGTATCACCAACTTATAGAACCAAACTAGTTCCACAAAAAACAAAACAAAGATACACTTTTAGTTTTCCTCTACATTTCATCATAAATTTTAACGTTCGGTCGAAGAGTAAGTATAGTCAAGACAAAGTCCAGTCGACGTCCCGTACGATCCTGTTTTATCCGTTCCGACCGACCGGGAGAATGTTGTCATTACCTATCCCATTTTGTTTTGCAGAGACGAAAGCCAATTATCTCTTCTGACTCTCTCGACTCACTCCTTTAAGTCTCCGACCATCTTATGCACCCCGGTTACAAGAAAAGTATGACGAGGGTCCCTACAAGAAGGTAACCTCGGTCTCTGGTTTAAAAAAAAAAGAACTATAAAATTGAGGTTTCCTAAGTCAGAATTCTAACCCATAAATTTGAGATACTTTAGTGTTCGACATAGAAAGTCAAAGGACATATGGATTACTTTTACTTTAAGTGAGTAAAGTAAAAGTACCCATTATCCGTCCTATCACCATCGAAACCCGTATAGTGATCCCTACTCAATTTTTATCTAAAAAGAACTCCGTCACTGAATTATACTGTCCATCAACTATCTTTTTAATTCAATTTAAAACCCGACTTATAGAGTATGATTTAGACTTAAGGTGATGTCTTATAAACTTCGTTTTTTAACTTTACTAAAAGTAAACTTCTACTGTATTTGTAACTCACACGACAACTTTACAAAAGATCTAATTTAAGTTACACATCGTTATACTTTTATGATATTGAACAAAAATCGATACTAAAACCATCTCACATAACTCCATCTGATCCAATATCCACTGAATCACTATGATCAATCACAGACAAAGTCGATTGAAGTATTTGTCTAGTCTCCTTCCGGTCCTCAACTAATACGAAAACTTAGAGTCATAATTTTATCAAATTCATCCAAACCATTCTAAATGTATACAGTCATTGAAACTTACATCTAAATGAAACGATATAAAAATGAATAAATGGTACGTATTTGAAAAGTCACAGACAAAAAAGTACGAACTCAAAAGAAAATCGTGTATTATGAATGTCCATGATAATTAAAACGTTCCTTTTTCATTATAGTTTAACTTTATTCAAAATTGACAACGAGACAAGAAAAATCGAAGGAAATGAGTCTCGGGAAGGTACGTCACTCAACGTTCGCACTGTAAACGACACAAAAGTCGTGGACGGTTGAACCTTTGGTCCCAAACACGAGTCCTGAATCCGAATGTTGGGTGTGAAACACCACGTGTTACGGCAGGGTCGACCGTACGAAGCACGGAGTTACCACGATCTGTGAGTCAATGTTTCGACACGCCTAAGTGTACGCGACTAAAGTTATCCGTCAGAGGAAGTTCGACGAAAGTTGAGAGTAAAACATAGTTTTCTCAATCTAACCATAGTAATTTAAGTGACGACACGAATAAAAAGTTACTTTTATTTAAGTAAAATAAATCGAGGACTTAGTTTTTTACTGACAGAAGCTCTTGGTTTCAAGGAGAATTTTTTTCCACCTACAGATGTCTATACCCTCCATCTAAATACATAGACATACTCTAAGATCGGTCCCAATATTGAGTAAAAGTAGTCAAAACTTTTCCAAAATCTTGTTTTCTATTTTTCTTCTCTTTCATTTCTTGTCTGCCTAATCACACAATATTGTACGAATACATCCATCCCGACAATTAACTTCGACCTAGTATCCATACCCCTGCTAATATCTTGAATAAAAAGACTTATTCGAGACTTATTCTTTTAACGGGGGTATCATCCGAGTCTAAAAACCGAAGGTGACTGTTGGTTTTTGAAGGGTAGTAAAAATTTCGTCACATAAAACGATTATTGAACGAAAGTCATCGGTCAGAGACTTTTACAAAGTCCACCTGAACCACTACAGATAGAAGGGTAGTAGATAATGTTCGCTAAAATTTTCCAAGACGAAAATATTTCAAGAAAAGTTCACATCTTTTCTGTCACACTTTACACTTACTGACCGAAAATTATGTCGTGAACACTGTTTCTTCGACACCGAAACCCTTCGACTTATTTCCCCAATTATGTGTACGTAGACGTATGACGACAACCAAGGTCGCATATTGTACAGACTACAGACAAAGTGAGGGTAATAATCAGATTTTTCTTACAATAAGAGTCTCTGTTTGGACAAATGGTAGAAAGTCACCAGTGGTGAGAAAAATATTAGTATCCATGTCTATTTAAATTACCCTCTTTGACTTGTCATAACTGACGATGAACGACTTTACAGTTTTCGAATCGAGGGACAACAAACTTGTAGTATAAATAGACCAAGATTTCTGTGTTTGTATCTTGTGGGTGATTGATAGTTCCTGTAAAGACTCATGAATTAGTCTTGGGTTAGAAGTGGGAGGAGACGTGTTTACACGAATCCACTTATGAAAATAATCGAACAACTATGTTCAATATCAACCAATGTGGGAAAGAATCATTTTATGTGGGAATAACAGAGGACAACGAATTCTCGAAATTTGAACCTTCCCCTCTTGGCAGATCATATCTTTCGGTGAGTCAAAGATAGAGGGGTCGTCACGACTCACCTGTACAGTACGTATGGTGTGTGTGTCCGCAAGGAAGTAAACGTTCAAGACGAAACTCCCCTCGGTCCTCTCGGTCATAACTGACATGAAAAAGGGACCCGAAGTATACAACCAGAACCTCACTCTGACGTATATTAGGGATGTCGAATATAAAGGGTCGCACAAGACACGGAATTGGTCCAATCACAACCAACCACTATTACCTTTTCAACGTTCACTAGTAAAAACCTAATAAAATACCTAAATAAGGATTTAACCGGGTACTTAAACGTAAATCCAAAGACCAACATAAGATTTAGCCCAAAACTAAACCAAAACTGGAAATTCCTGACTTGTCTCCATCTGTCGAATCGGGAGGATGGGGGAACGGGACTGACGTCGAGTGTAACAAAATTTCGGTCAAACTGACTCAAATACAAATGAAGAAACTTAATTCGTTGAGATTATATGTTTGAAAACCCATCCTGAAAAATATTATTTCCTGACACATCATACCGGGATTTTTCTCCCCGCAGTATATAGATACAATATCCTGAAATAATGTACTACACCCTTCCGGGTATCATACCTTCTGATCACTGTGTCCGGAATTACATACATAAAAATCAGGAATCTGTAAGTTTAATTCATTTACTCTTTATCGATAAGTAACCAATCATCGTGTTGGGGACTTCGTCTATCAAAAATCAAGAGATGTGAAAATTCTTTCGGATTTTTGGTCTTTTTGTCCGACGAAATCCAGCCTTTCCTCCGCAATGCCGCTTCCTCGAACGGTATTGGTGTTAGGAAACTCAAAACACTCTGATTTTAGTAGGACTTTCGTTGTTCTTATTACCAACGTCATTAACAAAGGTCCGAGCCCTGGGGACTTAAAACAAAAAATTCAACTGGGGTACTTGATCATTAACGTCCTTATTTGACTTACAAACGGTCGTCCTCAGTGAGATCCGGAGGATTATTTTTCATTTAATCTGATATAGGCATTTCGAGAGTTTCCGACTCCACAAACTGTGACGCACGCATTCTGCCGTGCTCCCGTCACAACGTCGTAAGAGTTTAATAGGGACACGGACAGACACAAGTTAGATCCCTCTGAACCAAAAACGAAGAACGTTTTAACCGGGAACTATTGAAAAGAATTTCGTCTCCAATATCCATTCCTATAGCCACGGTATCATAAGATGTATAATCGAACCAAACCGAAATAACCTACTTAACTAACATAGGGTGTAGTAGATGAACTTACTTATGAGTGTAGGAAGAGGACCAACACGGAGAGTCAGAACGTCGTCTTCAGTGACCACACTTGACATCAACCACACTTTCCTCTACAATTGAGCACCAAAAGACGTTTTCTTACCCAGGTCACACTACCCTTTGACTTTATACAATCGTTATCGACACTTTATATTATCAAAGGGTTCACGTGTGTTCGAGTTCTTCAATTAACAAGTAAATACAAACTATGACCCTAACTTTGTAACCTAATTTTGGTTAATTTACAAGGATCTTCGTTGTCTTTTTCAAAGGACTAAATACTTATCTTGGTAACTTTACCGCGTCTGTGTTAGGTACATTTCATTACTCCACAAAACAAAAAAACCGTTTCCTCTTGTGTTTTGTCCGTATCCCTCAAGAAAATTTTTTGGAAGAGAAATTTTTGTAGAGAAAAACCTGTTCCAGTTATTTTATTGTATGTGGTCATCCTTCCGGATTACCCTTTAGATCCCGAAGTGAAGTGTTCCTTTTGTTAGGGGGAGGGGGTCCACTCGCGTGTTACTTTTATGAGACGAATAAGATAGTCCCAATGTAAGGACTTGAATTCAGTTGTAGGATTCAATGTCTTGATTTGTACGAGACGAAGACGAATCGTTGGTGTTTAGGAAGGAAGTGGTCAACGTATATAAAACCTACACCGATGGCTTCATGTGTAAGGAAATAAAGCCAGTCGCGGGGCTCAATCCTTTCCTCGCGAAATAAAAGGTTTTCGCGCTGTCTGTTGTAAGTGTGCTGAGGGGGGCAGGGGACGGCGGGTCGTGCGGTGACTTCCCTACCAAAGAAATTTTGGAGTTTTTTTGTGTGTGTGTGTGTGTGTGTGTGTGTGTGTGTGTTGGTTTTGTGGGGTTGTTGGGCCTTCGACCTGCAGACTTCAGGTGCGCCGGGCCCCAAAAGCAGGTCCGAGCACGCCCCCGGCCGGGGTCCCAGAGACCGAGCCCCGGGCCCGCCACCGTCGCGCCGGCCCCGGGCCCCGAGCCCCGGTGAAGGGCGCAAGGCCCCGGAGGGTCCGCGCTCGCGCCGCTCGCCGCGCGCCGAGCCGAGCGTCCTGCGGGAGATCGGGGCGGCCGCCGCGCGGCGCTGGGGGGGCGGGGTGAGGGGCGGGTGGCCGCCGACGCGCGTGACGTGGGAGCGGACGGCGACGACGACGGCGGCGACGGCGGCGGCGGCGGCGTGCGGCGGGCCGAGGACGTGCGGCGGCGGCGCGGCTCGCGGGCCCGGGCGCTGCGGCGGCCGTCTCGCGACCTGGGTCGCTGCTCGTCGGCGCCAGCCCGCCGGGGCGCCGCCGCCGCCCGCGCCCGCCCGCGCCCGCCGGACCGGTCCCGGCCAATTTCCCTGCTCAACGTTTGTCAAGTCCTTCACTGTTCAGCTAAAGGAGGAGGGGCCCTCGTCGAGGCATGTTTCGCGAGCCGCGGCCGTCCTCTCGCACGCGCGCCGCCGGCGCGCCGCCCGTCGGGCCTGCTGAGCCGCTCGCGGCCGCCGCTGACGCGCCCCCGGGCGCCGGCCTCGCAGGGCGGCGCGTGTCATTCGCTAGGGCCCGGCCCGCTGCCGCTGCCGCTGCCGCTGGCCCTCCGGCCAGGGCTCGCCTCCAGGACCGATCACGCGGGGCCGGCGGCCGCCATCCCTCGGACCGAGCGCCCTACGTGACCGGAATCGTGGCGGGGGGGGGGCGAAAAAAGTTATAAACACACCGACTAAAGGAAAACCAGGCGGACGGACCAAAGCACACCCCGGCCCGCCAAAGAGCCCCGCGACTCACGGCGGCGACCACGTACGCACTCTGAACAGTCTCGCGTCGGTCCCCTCTCTCGGTCGTGCCGGGGACGCCTTTTCAGACGCGAAGGGGCCCCGCCCGCGCCCGTGACGACGCGGGACCCCACAAGGGGGCAGAGGTGCAGAGTTGAACTCGGGGCCGCTTCCGCGGCCCCTAGGCCCGCAGGGGCGCGTGGGGCTTCAAGGGCGTAGCAAAACGTCTGTTGAGAAAACAAGCACCTTCAAACGCAGGCGGTGGGGGCCCTACGCTCGCGCGTCGCCGCCCGCAGCGCCGCCGCCCTGGCTGGCCTCTCCAGTGCGACCCCCACCCTCTCATGGGACAGGCGCTACCCCTTTTCGGGGGCGCCTCCGGCGCCGGCGCCCCTGAACGCCTTACCCCACCCCCACCTCCCGGCACGGCCGCACCGAAAACGTGTACCGCTCTTCCCGGCAGGCCGTGTCCCGTGGGACCGGCTCAGGGTAGAAACGGTCAGGAACTAAACGTTCGGGCACCCTCAGCCGAAGGGGCGAGCCCGAAAGAGAACCACCCCACCCGTGCTTCTTCCCCTCCCGCGGGTCTCAGGCCCCTCCCGGGACCTAAACGTTACGGGTTTCACGGAAGGACCGGTGGCGGCGGGGGGGCGGTCGAGGGGTAGGGGAGGGCGTCTGAACTCCTTGTTATGAGCACCGAGCTATGGCCCACCGCCTCGGGACCGCTGACAGCTCTCGGCCCAGGGAGCGAGGGCCTGCGGGGGACTTCGGTCCGAGGCACGTAGGCTTGCGGCCCGAAGTAAGTGTGCATGACATGAAGCATGCTGCCACTTGTTTCTTGTCGAGAAACGTCGTAAACTACTTACCCTAAGACGGAGGATATCCGGTGTGAGGCTCAGAAGGCATGCAATGTCGGAGGCCTGAGCCCCCCGCCCCCCCCACCACCACAACCCGCTCACCGGGGGGCGAGACCCGACGCGGGGCCCGAGCCCCTGGACCCGGCCCGCAAACACGGCAGCGGAGGCGGTCGAGCGGAACCGCCTCGGCCACGTCTACCTCGGTCCGACTGCCAACAAGTTGTCCTTGTTTACAAACAACTTAACAACCTACCACCTCTGTTCCCCGACAAAAGATAACTGACGACGTCCTCAACCTTACCGTAACAAATAACCGAACCCTTCGGTCCGTTCGCAGAACACGTCGAATGTTGTATAATCGTCTGAAGGTTTACTGTATGATCGTATACACAAGGGTCGTCAAGGGTGGCCGACCTCCCTCTAGGAAGGAACTAGGTCTTAGGACCTGAGACCCACTAATGTCATCCTGCGATGGTCCAAACTCCTGAACCTTCCCTTACCTCAATCATCTGACCCACTTTGAGTGACAAAGACGTCAACCGATCCAAAACCAAAGTAAAATTAAATAAGTGAATTGTCATTGAACAGAGTCAATGTCAAAACTATGACTTAACGGCTAGACATCAAGAAAAAAAGGGAAGGAGGGGAGGGTAAAAAGAGTCGATCCCTGTCGATCTATTTGACTTTTGTCGACGAACAGGGTCAACTATCCGGGTACAATCACCCTCTTCCACACCCAGAATTCAAGTCCGAACCATTGGGAACTGGGTCACAGACACGAACCGTTCACGGCCCTAGGACGGTCGGTACCAGGTCTGGCTCCTCGGTCGAGTGTCCCACGACGACGTCGGGTCTTTTACTTTCTTTCCGTACCCCGTCCGGACGACGAGAGAGGTTTACGAGGGGAGGTCTCTTGTTCCGCCAAACTACTGGACAAGGTTATTAAGATGGGTTCCTGAAGAAAAGGGGACTCTTCACTAATAACGTTATGTCAGTAAAATTGTATCTTTCGTTCAAAATTTATTTTCGAACGTCATATCGACGACGTCTTCACCCGAACTTGCAGGAGTCCGATCGCCCTGTTCATCTCGTAAGGTGACAAAACTAACTACTACTACAAAAATCAGTCAAAGAGGGAGGACAAAAGTCAAGTCCCATTCAACGTACATCGTCATCACAAAAACCTTCAAGCATTTTAAGAACCTCCTTTGTCTCGAAATTCTATGACATAACATTAGTACCGACGACGTGAATTAACCGCAAAATACCCTCTTTCGGGACACCAATGGAGAATCCGACAAAGGGTGGTGCGGAAAAGCGGAAATAAGGGGTCAACTAAAGAAAAGTGAGAGCGGGTCGGGGAGGCAGAGGGGACAAGAGACCCTCGGATCACCCGACCCACAGGAAATTTACCCAGGTCCCTCGTCCGCGGACTGGGCACTACCTTCGAGTCCTTTCCGGTCGGTCGAAAGGAGGGGGACGCCCTCCGACCTCTCTTTTCTCGGAACGCATTTGAGACCCTCGACTGCCGTCTCCTGCGAGGCCTCGTTGAACCACATGGAAACGTAACGAGAAACTCTTTCGTATGGGAAGAAATGGGTGACGACCTACGTCGCCCGTGACCTCTGACACGAAGCCTGGGTGACAACTTAACAACGCAACTACAAAATGGGTCCGTTACACTGAAAGAAAACCTAACGTATTTCACACACCTTTTGAAACAAGAACGGGAATTTTTTTTTTTTTGACTTTATTCGTTTATGAGTCTAGTCGTGTTGAGAGTAGTAATGGTGGTGGTGTGTGGAGAGACTACACATTATTTTCTTTGACGCCCGTATTAAACAATACATTATGCGACTATTATGTTTAAAGCCAAAAGTTACCTTTGGTCTACACCTCCCCGAGAGTAATTAACTAGGTCGTTCCCCCTGTGAAATTATCTAAGTGATCAGGAACTTTTGGGGTCTCCACTAAAAAAAAACCCCGCCCCCACGCTGAACTCTCCTCTTAGGGTTTGGGCCCTGAAAAAGCTCCAAAAACGGAGAGTCGAAGAGTAGAACGACGTCGACAGGAAAAACAGTCTGAGAAGGAGAGAACTTTCTTGGCCAAACAACGGTCGTACTTCGTGTACCGACCCAGACCGTCCCGAGACGAACCGAATTGAGACGACCCGAGGTGAGAGGAGGAACGGACCGGGTCGACGGCCGGACGGGAGATGGGAGGTGTCGTCTCGGCCCGGCCCCCCGAACCCACGACACTCCTTACGACTGACCAAAGGGGGTCGAGAAAAGATGTTGCAGACTAGTAGGTCCCTCTCAACGACAAATTTGAACGGGTTGCTTGTTTGAAAGGCTTTAGAGCTGAGAGGAAGAGACTAATTAAAGACACAAACAAAGGACGGATTGAAATACTCCCAAGAAAGATGTGCTGACTCAGTGGAAATAATACCGGGTTCCAGCCCCTGACGTGACATTATCGACTGGGGTAATTGTCATCAAAGTAACGCACGGCCCCTACACTTGAAACCTTTGTTTGGGTCTCCGAATCTATGCGACTACACGGGTCTCTGAGCGAGTCTCTTAAAAACAAAATCGAGTCAAATGTAATTGTACTAATTACTGGGGTCGGTGACTTTTCAGATATAAGTTTTCGTTAAAATGGCAAGGGCTCCCAAGAAGAATGACGCTTCATTAAAAGAACCGGTTTGTTGAAACAACATTCCATTGAAGAAGAAACTACAAATTAGGTTTGGAGGACACGTGTGCCAAAACCTAGTTCCAAACCCGAAGCTTTTAACGCCCAACACCAAAACCACCACGGCCAGAATTGGGAGGGCTTGAGACCAGTCCTCCGTGGGCCCAAGAACAGAGCCCTTTCAAGAGACTCTAGACCTCGTAGTCGTCTCTCCCCTCCTTTGGAAGGTCTCCTTTGAACCGAAGCCCCACAGGACCTCCTCCCTATGTCCTCCGACCTCGCCTCCTGTTCGAAAAAGAAAAGGGGAAACGTCTCTAACTTCTATGAACTCGCAAAAGTTTTTTGTCTCTACAGAAGCGACGTCGACGGAGGACGAGGAGGAGGACGACGAAAAAGGAGTAGAAGACGAAGAAGGAAAAAAAAAAAACAATTCACACCCAACTAACTCTCCCCTTTACGACTACCCACCCAGACTTTCGTCGGAATCCTTGGGTTCTTTTATTTTTGTGTAAACTTCCTGAGACCTTCTAAAACGTAAAGTTTCCCAGATGGAACATCTTAAAGTGTAGTGCAGTCCCTCTTCACACTGCCCGTGGGGCGAAGAAATACCAAGAGGAGAGGACGACGCCCCACCGCCCCCTCCTCCCCCAACTACGTGCCCTGCGACGAAAAACGTCCCCCCTCCCCCTGTCGGACCGGTCTGACAAGTCCTTACAAAGTGTCGGAGGGGCGGTGGGTATCCGTCGACATCAGGGACCTCCCTGAAAAAGATGGGTCGAGGGGCGAGTCCTCCACTTTCGTTTAGTACAACCATTTTTCGGGGAAACTGGGGTCTTGCGTCCTCGTCGGTTGAGGACCGACAAGACTGAGAGGGTGTTTTGTTTCTTTCTAAAAGGAGGACGCTACTATATTACCCCGAGGGTTCTACGTCCGGACATGTTTTGAACCCACGTCGCCCTAAATCGACTTTACCCCCACCCGATAAAGTCTTTATTATCGTCACGGGTGACCAACACCTCCGAGTGGGAACGGGTCCCCGAAACGTAGGTGACAGAGAGTTGAGAGTTTCGTCAGGACGCCAATGTCGACTTCTTTGACTCCGACTCCCTCCGTGGCCCTACGTCGTCGACCTTCTGACTCGCAGACCCCCGAGACAAGGTAAGAGAGACCGAGGTGTTCGGACGGGCGAGAGGTATGTGGTACAAGTATTCTACGCCTCCGTGGCTCAAGACAAAATAGAGTTTCGTATTTAAAACAAATCAGAACAATTGTGGTGTCCCTTTGAATCTTTAAAATTGACGGAGAAAGGTAACGGGGACACAAAAGGCGTCAGAAAAAAAAAAAAGAAGGGGGAAATTTCTTTACTAACTTAAGATAACGACATAGACGGTATCCTGGTTTCCGTCACGGAGTCAACCCTTCTGACTTTGCAAAGCGAAACAGAAATGTTTTCTGTCTAAGTGTCCTTTTATACTAATAAGGATCACTGGAAGACCCCCTTTACCCTTTATTTAGACCGTCGGGTAATCTTCGTAGTGGTACATATGTCTAGGGTAAAAGGGAAGTTTCTCTAATAATTTTCCTAAAGGTCGTAAATAGAGGAAAAAAAAAAAAAAAAAACAATCGACTCACTCTACAAAGTCTCATTTAGTAAAACACCATGAACGGTGGGGTCCAAACGTGTTGTAGTGCAAGACAAATGTACGGGTTTCATTAGTTTATTGACTTGTGTTAACAGGTAGGAGGTCACACACCCGTGAACCATACGGGGTCGGTCACGACCCGTCTCCGGGACGCAAGACAGAGTCTGTCTACCGAGAAACGTCCAACTAGGACCAAACACACACCCCCACCTCCGCGCCCTGCCCCCCCTCCGTCTCACTCTGGGTAGAGGTCGTTCCCGACGGACCGACCCAGAAGACCGGAAAGACGAGGAGTCCCCAAACACCCTCTCCGGACCCTAGAGGTAAGTGGCTCACAAATCGTAGGTGTCTCCACCAGGAGTTGGAACCGACGTACAATCTTAGTGGACCCCTCCAAATTTTTTTTTTTTTTTTCAGACCTACGGGTCTGTCGTAGAGCCTGGTCAATGTAGTCTTAGAACCTCTCTTCCCCACCCTGGGTCGCAACCATAAAAATTTTGAAGACTCAACTAAGGCAACACGTAGATTCTGACTCCGTACTCCTGACCTTATCTGGGACGCATACATATGGAGGGAGAGGAAGCATCCCCTAATCCCCGGAAGGACAAATCCTCACCTTATTTGGATAACCTTAAAAGGTGACGACGGCGGTACAGAGTCGCTTCCTCTTAGACTCTCCATGGGTGGGGACCCGGGTCACGGACGACGTCCGTAGTAGGTCCATCAAGGACAAAGCCGGGTCGGTCCACAAGCGACGGGGAGTGTCCTGAACCATGTCGGGCAGACTCGGTGGAGGAAAGACCTCACTTCTCCCGTCCAAAATAAGTCAGACAACAGTGCATCCAGGGCGTAAGGAAGACCTCCAACCCGTGTACCACAGACACACCCCGAGTCCCCGCCCTCCTTCGTCAAAACAGGTAGCCACTAAGACTCTCGGAGACCAGGAAAAGTAGAACCAAACGTCACTCATAGTATGACTGTCGGTGGATTCCCATGGACTGACGGCCCTTGGACAGGAAGATGTATGAACTCTAGTGCAAAAAGCATCTCAAGGTACAGCCCACTGGTCCGCGACCCTCTCGTCCTCGACGGCACCGGACGACTACCTTAGAATGTCTTCCACTTAGGGTGACGCTCTCTACGCCACTGAAAAGCGGGTCAGTGCACCCGGCCACGTGTCTCTCTGGTCTTGGACACAGGGGTGGGAGGGGGGCGGGGGTCCAGGGGATGAGCTCACGACGGAGGAGAGACCACTCTGAAGCCCTGTGGCAGAACGAGCACTCTGTCACACGACACGTCAGGTCTGGGCGTCCGTCACACCAGGAGCAGGTCACGAGAAATCGGACCACTTTGTACGGGAGGCTGTGGGAGTCAGCCGAACCTGGCAGGTAGGGTCTAAAGTGAAGGAGGGGCTACACCCCCGTCGTCCGGAGGGAAGTCAGTAACTCTCACGTCCCAATGATTCAGGCGGTGACAGGTGGCCCTTTTGACTCTGGGCTCCCCTTCACGACTTTGGAGTCCGAACTAGTTTTCCGGAAACCAGCGAAACCGTTTCCAAACAGGTAGACGAGAAGACCCGCGGTCACCACCGCGTATTTATTCCCGAGAAAGAGGAAGTGCTCCTCAACCCAAGCCCGGATTACTCCACCAGCCCGTACCCCCCCAAGAAGGACGGAAGTAAATCGTCTGTGACTAACCTGTGGACGGCCCGCAGGGAACGTCACGACCGGCGAAAAGAAGTAAGCAAGTGGCTCAGGAGTCGTGTCGGACACCGACCCCCTGAGCGAGGCAGCGAACGACTTTTACGGCGACGAATCTCTTTACTGAACCGGAGCCCAAACTTCCTGCCACTGGAGGGTCGAGAAGCACTACCGGAGGTAGGACAGGGGCGGTGGTCCGAGGGAGAACCGGGTCACCGACGGGGACCCCGTCGTCTCTACGCGAAGGACGGTATTCGTCCCTCATAGCAGACCCCTCTACCGGGGACCGCTAATCTCTAACCCGTGACTCGACGATGGAGATCCTCCCCGGGTCCACCGGTACACGGTCCCGGACGGCGCCCCGGGTCCCTCGTCCCAGACAGATCCGGACACAGGGACGTCAACCTCGTCAAGGGGGTCCCCCTCCGCCACCGAGCGGGACTCTCCGGTGGGAGGAAGGACGGCGGGAGACCGAGTTCACGAGACTGCCGGGCCAACCCTCTCCGGACGTGGCGCGGACCTTAAGGGGAACGAGACCGGAAGTGTAACCGAACCTCGGACCCTCACGTCCCTCCAGAGCCCACGGCGGACGTTCGACGGAGAGACGGTCAAACCTCCACCTTCCTGTGTCCAGAGGTACCGGTTAGCGGAGACGTGAGTCCTACTCTCCCGCCGCGACCCCGACCCCAGACACCAAGACTCTGAGGTCCGTCTCAGACCCTACGTCCCCCGAGAGACACCGTACCAGGACCCCCGGGGAAGGGGGGCTTCCGGGTCCCCGTCAGTCTACTACCCTAAGGGGCCCCCTCCCACCACCCGGGAGCTACCGAGTGAACGACCTGGACCAACCGACACACTGGGGACACCGGAGCCCAGAGAGGAGAGCGGACGGGACGGAGGATCACGAAAGTCCCAACCCACCCCCGGACAGGTCCTTCGGGGGGTCACTTCCCACACCACGACGGGCAACCTGCACTCGACCTGACCCACCCGTCTTCAAGACGGTCGGTCTCCTGATGTCTCCTTGAACCCGTCCCTCCTTCCCTTTGGGTTCCCGTCAAAAGTCGAGACCGTAGTCACGGACCCCAAACTTAGGGTCCACACGGGAGACGAGTGACCAGCGAGAATCCGTCCTGACGGAAACGACGGACCCAAGGGAGCAGACCTCACACCGGTCCGGTTACCCTGGGTCGGGGACCCAACCCCCCTTTGGATCCCTTTGGTGCCAACCCCCGCGAGTCTCGGGTTGCCTGCAGCGCCACGTCGGGTACCGTCCGTACACGAAGACCGCCCTGGCTACTCCCCTTCCTGACCCCACTGACAGGGATACCGGTCACCCACTGACTTGTTCCCTGTCCCGTCACCCCTGATGGAACCTCGACCGGGACCGACCGGTCCACTCCGGTCCAGTCCATCTCGCGGAAAGAGATGTGTGTCAGAGGGCACCATCCACAGAACACTAAATCCCCCTTCTTCCCAACTTTCGGGTACAATCCTAGATCAAACGTCACACAGAGAGTCAATTCTACCCATTTTAGAAAATTCGAAAAAACGAACCCTTTGTTTTAGAGGACAAATGGTTTCCACTAACTTAAACCAGGACTCGTACCTTGTGACCTACGCACAGTACCACACCGGGGCAATAGAACCCAGGCGGGAGTGGTGTCAGACCCTTCCTTAAGACACCGGTGAAGGACCGACGTAGGGGGACTCCTGACTCCCACCGTCCAGGAAGTGACAGAAATTCCAAGAAGTGTCTGAGCGGTGGAGACTACAGAAATAAAACGGGGGAGGGAAGTTGAACGACTCGACGGAAAGTATTGACGGGCACAGGAGAACCCAGTCCAATACACCGACCTCGACCCCGCAAACGACCCCGTGCAAAGTGGCTGAGGACCCCACACTCAGGTCACGGAGGTCTCGGGGAGATAGAACGGGGACTACATCACCGTTAAAGAGGTCGTCGTTCTCGAGTAGATTCGAGTAGTCTCGAAAAGTTTGCTCAGGAACTGACCCTACTACCTTCCCTCCCGACAGGGGAGGGGTCCCTAACCCATCCGGTCACCAGGGACCGCCAGAGGTAAGGGGTTCAGAAGAATAAAAGTGCAAGTAGAAAGACGAAAAAGCCGGTACGACGTGTCGGACGCCCTAGAAGCAAAGGGCGGGTCCCTAACTTGGACGCGACGGGTGCCACCTTCGGGCCGCAGAATTGGGGACCTGACGGTCCCTTCAGGAGGACCACAGAGGGCTCACAGGGGAGCAGTCGGGGTCGGACCGACAGGACACCCCGCTCGTCCCACCTGTCAGAACCGGACTCTCTAACCACGAGACGAAGCCTGTCGAAACCCCTCTGGGAAAGGACCCCTCTGGAAGGACCCCTCTGGGAGAGGAAACCCCTCTGGGTAAGGACGTCCCCACACGTCTGATAAGTGACGCAGACCCACCCACGGGACTGAGGCCCACAACGACAAGGACGGGAGTCAGACCGAACCCACCGACCCCGGCCGAAATCTCTCGAGAGGGGCATCTCCTGGGTGATTCCACCGGCCGGAGTCCACCGGAGCTGTGTCTGGGAAAAGGACCTGGAGTGTTTCGAGTCACTGGCTCCCCGTCACACTCCCCCCACTGGTCCTGTAGGCCCGACGGAGGCGGGAACGACCTGCGCTGTCTCGGGCAGTAGGACCGGGGTACACGGAGAAACCGACATACCGACGAAGAGACGATTGGTGTCTTGTGAGACGCACGACCAAGGAGGGGCGGGGGGCCGGGGGGAAGGGGCGCGTCAGGGCAAGTCAGTTACCGATCCTTCGTGGATACCATACACAGTCGTAGAGACTTCTTAGGGTTCTACTCACTGGGCTTAGGGACGGAACTCCTTGAACACCTGAACTCGACGTCTGGTAGTCTGACGTGAACACAAGTGCATGAAGGGTGGTACGCGGACCCCGTCACATCACCTGCACACCCAGGTGCCCCATGACCACTCGGGGTCAGGGCACCCTCAGTGTCCCCCCAGTAAATTTGGCTCGGGTTCCCTCGTCCCGACTCGTCCTCCGAACTCCTTCCTCCCCAAACCCACCCCCGCCCCTTCCTCCGTAAGGTCTCGTCCCTCGCGCCTCCGGACCACCGACCTCTGGTGGCGCAGCACCACCTCCTGCTGGATCCGAGCTCCCACCCTTCGTGTGGCGACCCGGGCCTCGAGTCGGCACTCAGTCCTACCACACCCACAACCTGCCTCCTCAGGCTTGAAATAGGACCACCCGACCCTCGACCCCCGTGAACGACTACGAAGAGAGAGACCCTCCGAACCACGAACCCCTCGTCGTGACACCTCACCCCAACCTCGTCTGTGGACCCTCTGGTGTCTCACTGGGTCCTCTCTTCCGTCCCTACTCCCAGTTTCTCCATCGCCAACCAATCAGCCTGTGAGCGACCTTCGACCGCTCCTCCGTCGACCCTCCTCCTCTACCCTTGTCGGACGAGGAATGGTCCTCGGGGGAAGACCCTTCTGACGAGTCCCCGGGGTAGGAAAACTGGAGACTCACTGGAGGACCCTCTCGGGTTCTGATCGAGGGATGTGTCCCTTAATAGTGGTTCACCGTGGATGAACCGACCTCCGTACACCAAACACAACTAAAATCAACGGTGAGAACGAAAGTCACCCCCGTGAACCCTAGGGGTTCTGGAAGGTCTCAAGGAACGGACGTGGACTGACCTTGATTTCCTTAGTTTTACTTGTTTCGGAAAACCGTAACATACTCGACCTTTTCAGACTAAGTCCCATATAGACGAAAAAGAAAAGAAAAGGGGAATTTCCTCTTCTTTCATTGGTGCAACCACACTACCTTTTTTCCTCACACCCACGGGAAACCCAAGACGACATCGCACAAGAGCGACCACTAGAGTTTCCCACCCCTCAACGACTGTGTTTGTGCGCTCTTACAAGACGTACCCAGTGGACCGCGGACCCTGAGGTGTGGGAGTCTACGGTCGGTCCTAAGGTCCGGGACCACCGACACACCGTGCACTGAATCCGGGTCTCCTGCTATTGCTTCCTCTTATCACTTGGAGGTTCCGACCCGGGAAGTCGTCGGGTAGAGCCGAAAGTCCCACACAAAAGGTTCGGGACACCCTCCAAAACATGTAGTCGTAAATCAGAGCTCCTCTCTTCAATTCATTCGACCGACGAGAACAAGTAGACTAAGGGTCCCGTCAATCGTTTGACGGGAGTGGACAATCTTTCTTTTCATTCTCTCACCAGTCCGGACCACCTCCGACTTTCCCTGGGTCTTCCACTCGACGTCTCGTCTCCCCTTCATGGTACGGGTAGTCCGTGGACCCGACGACCGACTCCGTGCATCTTCCACCGGAAAGGCGTCCACTAACCCAAGATTAAACGAATTTGCCTTTCATAGTCTAAAAACTTGGAAAACATTCTAAGTCCGTACAGGAGTTCCCGACGTCTTTTCTGGGGTCCTGTAGAGACGAGATCCAACACCGGGCCCCGCGAGCCGAGTCGGAACCTTCCCGTCCCGGTCGGACCGTGTCCGAGACCCAACCGGGCTTCCGGGAACCGGACGACCATGGGAGGAACCGAAACTTTACGCCTACGCACCGGTCGGGAAACGGACGTGGACGATCTCTTTCTCGTCCGACCGGCGAAGACGGACCCCAGACCCACCTAGACACCTGTCTGGTCCACTCCAGTACCCTCCGCCACCCCATCTGGCATACCAGATGTCTCGAGTTCTCCAAATGACAGAACGGATAATGTCTTTTTTTTTTGTTGTTCGACTGGGTGGCGGACATGCCTACCCAGACATATGGTTTGGACACGGTAAGTCGACCATCGGTGATCGGTGCCCATCGGCGAATTTCAAAAAAGGTCGAAATAACTCCCTATTAACTGTGTTAATACTAACAAATTTAAATTTTGTCACCTCAATTCTTTAGTCAAGAAGTGGACGTCATTGGTGAGTCGTGCACGAGTCATCGACACACGCCGAGGAGTGACAGTACAACCTTCCACGTCTATATTTTTGAATCGGGTCGCCGTGTCTTGCAAGACCCCCGTCTTCACACGATCCGGATCAGAGGGCACGCACACAATTTAACACAGACTGAGAACGTTGGGGTACCTGACATAGGACGGTCCGAGGAGACAGGTACCCTAAGAGGTCCGTTCTTATGACCTCACCCCAACGGTAAAGGAAGAGGTCCCCTAGAAGGGCTGGGTCCCTAGCTTGGACTCAGAGGGCGCAGAGGACACAACCCTCCACCTAAGAAATGGGGGCACGGTGGGCCCTTCGGGTCTGGCAGAGGGTCACACACTCCCTTGGCCTTCATACCTCCTCCGTGAGGTCCCTTTCTTCCCTGTGTCCCACGTCTCACTCAAGGAACTGAGCCTCCATTACCCCTTTACACACTACGCTGTCCCCCCGGAGCCGGACCTTACCTCTTCGACGGGGTTCTGGAAGGAAGAGACACTGACACCCGTTCGGGGAATGACACGTCTGGTGTCACGGGTTGAGGTTCACTGGTCACCGATGCACTCCTGGGGGAGTCGGGACGGCGAGGTCGGACACTGGGGTCGAGGAGATGGGGACCGAGGACCGAGTGGGCCCGGCCACCGATGTAGTCGAGACGACACGGGTAGTGAAGGGGGGCGACCACACACACACACGTGTGCGTCCACGTGTGTGTGCGACCCGACACACCCCAGGTGTCTTTGGGAGGGAACGGACACAAGGTTAGTATGAGGCGAGGTCTGGTGGACCTGGGCCACCCAGCGTAGTGACAAGGAGGACCCGCCCCGTAAAAATAAAACTATCCTACCGGTACAAAAGGTACCCGTTGTCTACTCCTTGATGAGACAAGTAGATCTTACCACCGGAGACACATCGTACTCCTTCCTTCTCTACAAGGTCCGGGGCGGTGATCGGTCGTAGTGCACCGAAAGAGTAATGTCACGGCAGTCGACGTCGCGACCTCGTCAGACAACTGATCGACACTCGACCCGACTTGACATTGAGAGCAGAACGAACCAAGGGTGTAAGCGACTGAGGGTCAGGGAAACCTTCGATCAATCCCCATCTCAGGAAGACTCCACCCTGTCGTTTACACCCCTCGCACCTACACTCGAGACACACACCCCGGGCTGACACTTACGTAACGACGACCTTGGCGGAGGGGCGCAACGACCTGCGACCACCTGAGACTTCCAACTCTCTGAGACGCCCCAACAAGAGGCGACTCGACAGGGTCAGATCCCAAGTGACGGAAGTGCTCTACGACGTAAAACGGTCCTCAGGCCAGGTGACCACGGGAACCCTTACCGACCCGGACAGGTGCAACCCAAAGGTACTCAGGTCAGACGAGCGCAGTGGGTCGAATCACGGGTGAGGGAAACGCAGTCCTACTTTTGTAGAGGTTCTACGTTCGGATTCTATAGTCCCCCTCGAAGGGCCTGAAACCCGTTCCCACGTTTTCCCTCCTGTGGTCTATTCGGACCACTTAAGTCGGCGTCTTCTCCACGTACTTTCTTCACGAACCACTCCTCCTTCAACCCCAATTCTCCTCTACCTCGTTCTCGAGACCTTCGGGTCCGGACTAACGCAGGGGAGGAGACTGCGAGCCGGAGATCGGTCGGGGACTCCTACCGGAGGACCCGGACGGGAGATTCCGACCACCCCCGGACTCTCGTAACCGTCTAACCCGGTACGGGCCCTAACGCGTGGCGACCAGAGTGGTGGGTCTTTCCCCGTCACATACACAGGGGGTCCTTGGGACCATGTCGTGGACGTGGCACCTTCACCGAGCAATGAATCCCTCGACCACGACCCACTCGTGGACGACGCACGGCCGGGATGCGGACAGAAAACAGACTACCAGTGGGTCCGTCAACCGACAACCGATTACTCGGGGTGAGGTGTCCTCCCCTGACTCGACGCCCATATAGGCTCGCGTCCGGGTAGGAGTGTCCGGTCTGGGGTCAAGAGGACAAGGTTTCGGGTAAAGACGAAGTGTGGGCCACGGTAGGGGGCAACCGCTGGCACGGTGGTAGACGTTCTCCTCAGAGAAGGAAGAGACCTGTCGTGGGGGCGCTGGGGGCGGTGGTGGTGACAGAATAGTGCCGGACACCCTTCTCCTCATCCAACGAGACACCCAACTGTAAATTCTTTCGGACGAACTACCTCGACAGGGAGACTTACACACCAACACCATGTTCTTCCGAAGTAAACAGGGTCCGACAAAACTTTAGTCTCCGTCCTTTGGGGGCAGAGTATAGACATAGAACGTATCTCCAGTAGTTTTGTCCTAGGACACAAGACACGCCCTCAGCACTAGCTCCTTCGGTCGGTGCACATCCGTAGCCCCGAGGTCTTGGTAGAGAAGAAAGACGACCCAAATGAACCTAAACAAATTTCTTGAACCGCACCTTCGTGGGGAAGGGACTATGGGGTGACACCGTCTCCGACCTTCCCTCGGGAGGGCCACTGCCACCCCGTCTGGGGCCGGCAGGAGACGAGGGTCATTCCGGCGTCGAGTGCGTGGAGAGACTAGTACACCCACCCTTCCGTCCGGAGACGACAATCCCTAACGTTCGCAGTACCACGACGGCACCACACGAGACTTAAAGTCTGTCAGACACGAAAGATCAGGAAAAATCCCGAAGGAGATTGAGTCTTGGTCGGTCCTCACTATGTCTACCTATACGCACTGCCACCCCACGAGTCCCGTTTCGGTGACCCGAAAAGTTTGGCTCTACTTCACGTCAACAGACTTACCGGAGCCTCGAACTCATTCGCAGGAAATCTCGTCTCTGACGCGCGGGTACAAGACCCCCGGTCTACACCAGGGGACCGTTTCAAACAAACCGAGGGTCCCACGAGATCCGTGCAGACGTAAAGAACTGTTGTAAATTTTTGGTTCTAACATGTCTCTTCAGATCTACCAGTCGAAAAAGACTGTGTAGTCTTCTGGAAATTATATCATAATAGGAACCAGGAGAAAGGGGGCGGGTGTCGGTCCCTTCCCATCGGTCGGTAGGTCGGAGGACCCCCGAGGGACGAACCGTAGTGTCAAAGAGGGGTAGTCCGAAGAAGGGACGAACCGATACCTTCTACAAACTCTAGCGACCTCACCTGTACGGCAAGTCTTCCGTCTAAATCCAAAAGACCAGGGGGCCTAACATACCAAGTCCCACGTGCCACCACCTTTACGGGTTCACGTGTCAGTAAGGGAGACAATAGACCGACGAACACGGTGGACGTTCCTTTGGCTGTCTCTACTCGGCCCTTTCATGAGACAAGTAGAGGCACTCCGAAGGGAGACCGACGAGGGTAACTTTGACGGGCGTGCTGGGGGTCAGTCGAGGCACTTTTTACTGGGAACTGAGAACCTTCGGTCAGACGTCGCACCCCAAGGGAGGCCAACGGGACGTCTAGCAAAGACAGGGGGAGGTTTGGGGGATGTCAGTGTGAGTCAACGAAGTGGGTCAAATTAGAAGAAGCAAGTTTTCACGAGGGTACTCAAATTATCTACTACGTCCTAAAAGAAAAAAATTTGTTTCTAAATTAGAGATTTAATAGAACTGTCCGTCAGATCGACGGTACATAGTTCATCTATTGAAGACGACCACCAGCTCTCTCTTTTTGAAAGAGTCCCATTTACTCTTGTGCGAAGAGTCTCAGAGAGTCGAATAAGAAAAGCTGTCTCTGAGTTACTTGGTTCACCTTCGCTTCTCGGAGGTTTACCGTTAAAGATAAAAAAGGGGGATCCTTAACTTAAAAAGAAGAGCATAAAGAGGTCCATAAATCATAGTCAGAGAGGAAAGTGAATGAGAAAAAAGAAGTTGGGGTAAAAAAAAGGAGGAGAACACCGTTTATAAGACGGAGGGGTAGACAGAGGAGGGGAGGGTCGGTTAGGTAAGGTACGGACACCCGAAACAGGTTGGGGACTGCGGGGTCCCGACTCTGAGGACTCTTCCTGGGGTTTCCGGGACGGGGGTGACCACAAGAACTCTCGTAAGATCCCCGACGATCCTCGAGGAATTCCTGTTCGTGCGTGACCCAGTAGAAATAGATTCAGGGGTCCAGGACCGGGTCTACTTCACGACCACCACCCTGGTTCTGGAAGGTGGGGAAAGACTGGAGTACCTGTAAACGTACTCTGAGTTTGGTCAGGTAGGATTTCCTTTAGTTGGGACCTATAAGTAACGTTCCTGACTACGACTTCGAGATTATGAAACAGGAGAACTACTCGATGGAGTAACCTTTTCTGGGACTACGACCCTTTCTAACTTCCGTCCTCCTCTTCCCCTGCTGTCTCCTACTCTACCAACCTACCGTAGTAGCTGAGTTACCTGTACTCAAACTCATTTGAGACTCTCTATCACTTAAAGGGTTCACTCCGATCACCATTTCTTAGATGGGGGTTACGTCCTCTGGATTCTCTGGGCCCAAGTTAGGGACCCAGTCCTTCTAGGGGACCTCCTCCCGTACCGTTGGGTGAGGTCATAAGAACGGACCTCTTAGACTTCCTACCTCCTCGGACCGTCCGATGTCTGGTATCCCAGTGGTCCTCAGACTGTACTGGCTTCGCTGGATCGTACGTGCGGCCCTCTATCACTTCCTATCCCTTCGGACCGCACGACGTCAGAAACCTCAGTCTCAGTCTGTACTGAATCCCTGACTTGTTGTTGAAACTACCTGGGGTAAAATAAGTAGACGTCTTAACAGGAGGGGAGGGTTCATAGGCCCAAGATTCCTTGTTTAGTTCATCTTGTAACCAAAAGTTTGTAAATTCCTCGTAGTCTGAGTGGACCTCCCGAACAATTTCGGGACTAACGACCGGAGACGAGTTCTCTCAGAGACTAAGTGAGACCCACCCCACCCCTCACTTTGAACCGTAAAGATTGTTCAAGGGTCCACTTCGTTGAACGACGAACAGGGCCCTGGTGCTGAAACTCTTGGTGACGTGACCATTGGTGCAACAACTTTCTCCGAGGTCACAAGTGGGGTCGTTCCCACACCAAGGGTCGGTCACTGAGACTACGGACGGGACGAACGTTAAGCCTAGGGGAAAAATGAAACGATAAGAAACTGCATGTGTGTTTCGAAACGTAGAAAAAAAAAAAAATTGAATAACTAAATAAACCACCGGTCCAGAATCAATCAATACCGCGTACCCCAGAAAACTCAAAACCAAAGGGTCCATCCAAATAAAATGGGACAGAGTACTTCCTTGCCGACGCGAACCCGACTCAATTGTAGACGTGCCTCTACGACCCATTGGACGGAGGAGTACCCGTCGAACAAGGGGAGTGTTGCGAGCACGAGACGTGGACGAAGGGTGCTGAAAGGTCCGTAGTCAGAACTCCGGCTCCGCGGGAGACTGAGTCCACAGGACTATAGTCACAACAACAGCCACCGCCGACGGACGGACACTTCTACTTAAAGTGGAGTAAAAACCAAAAGTCAAAAGGACACACTTAGACTTTAGTGACGGACAGAGGGCAGGTAGAAATCGGAGTCTACCTCATCGACCTGCGCTACCGTCAGTGGTCAGAACGGAGTGAAACGTCAAAAGGCACGTCAAAACAAAACATTTCTTGACAGGTGAAGGGGGTGGAGGGGCGGGGGTGAAGGGAAGTTTTTGACCCCCCTGTTATTTCGTCAGTACCAAAACTTACTTCACAGAGACACGACACAGACCCTGAGTGAAGAGCGAGGGGGCAGGAGACGACAGGGGCCTGGGTCAGGGTCGTCGACTTCGTGTGCCCGGGAACACGAAAACACGAAAGTATCCGTGCGTTTGTGCACCACTCGCGCACGAGCCGTGTACGGAACTAGTGTATAAACACTGAGCCCTCAGGCCCTACCAGCGCTGTAAGAGTGCACCCCGTCCTGCACCGGCGAGGGGGAGGGGACCCTCGCTCGTGTTAACGGCATAACAGACACCCGCCGACTCGATCGGCGCACCCAGTCTCGGCCCGACGACCGCGCGGCCCTCTCGTCTCATCGACAAAGTGGGACCCATGGAAGGACGACGGCAAAATACCTTCCCCCACCGCACCCTGCGGGTAAGTCCTACGAGACCGGGACGAGCCGCCCACGGGGAGTTCCTAGTCGACGACCGGACCACAAGGGTGGACGACTCTCGACCTCTCCACCTCGGTCCGTTCCCCACCCCTCCGGTCACGCCGACTCCGGCGGGGACCTACCGTCTCGGGGTGGGAGGTCCCCGAACTCTCCCGACGCGCGTAGTCGACCTGTGCACGGGTAAACCCGTCGTACCCCGAGGAAGACGGCTTCGCCCTTCCCGGAGTGGACGGGGGTCGAGGACCTCAGGACCCACGCAGTCGTCAGTCGACGAAGACCTGTCCCGGAGCGGGATAGAGGTACTTCGGGCTGTGAGGACAGCGGAGATCCTGTGGACGGGTCTGGACCTGGAGGGAGAGACCCCGGCGTCGAGTGAGGACGGGACGTCGTGCGTAGACGGGACCGTGAGTCACAACAGCGACAACAAGTCAGCGATTCAGCACAGGTTGAGAAACGCTTGGACATCTGACGTCGTGCGGTTCGAAAGGACAGGAAGTGGTAGAGGGCCTCGGACGAGTTTGAGCACAGGTAACTCAGTCATTACGGTAGGTTGGTAGAGTAGGAGACAGCAGGGGAAGAGGAGGACGGAAGTCAGAAAGGGTCGTAGTCCCCGAAAAGGTTACTCAGTCGAGAACCGTAGTCAACCGGTCTCATAACCTCGAAGTCGAAGTAGTAGTCAAGAAGTTACTTATAAGTCCCAAATAAAGGAAATCCTAACTGACCAAACTAGAACGTCAGGTGCCCTGAGAATCTTCAGAAGAGATCGTGGTGTCAACCTTTCGTAGTCAAGAAGCCGTGAATCGGAAGAAATACCAGGTTGAGAGTGTTGGTATGTACTGAGGACCTTTTTTGCATCGAAACTGATATGCCTAGAAACGGTTGTTTCCCTACAGAGGCGAAAAGTCATGTGCCATGTCCAAACAACACCGAAGAAGGTTCCACACGGAACACCATATTGAGACACTCGTTGCCCACCACAAACTCCCGAACCGACCCAGGGGGGCGAAAGGAAAGAATCTGGGACCGTACCGGTCGGACCCGTCACACCCTGTCCCCTGCGCCGGGGACATGGTCCTCCTCCTCCGTCTCACACACATCCTGGACGGACAACTTAGTCTCGGGGAGTCTTCGACGGGAAACAAGTCCTCGTGTCGCAGTGCACGCGTAGACTGAAGAGGGGTCGCCAGAACGGGGAACCGGGAGGAACGAGTGACACGACCGACGACCGGAAGTCCGGAGGTCGAAGAGTCCCCTGCGGCCGTAAACCCCCACGACGGAGAGGCGGTCGGGACTCACGTCAGTCCATGAAAGAGGATTTTCGATTTGAAACCCCCTTTTTTTTTGGTGTCCCTTCCTGGGACCCGACTCCAAAAGGACCCTAACCCACACACTTCCCGACGGACGATTGGATGACCGAACGGGTCCCTCGGAGGACTACCCATAAACGTTCAAAGGTCCTCCACTCACCATAGTCTCTCCCTCTAAAACAAGGCTGGTGTGCGAGACGAGGACGAGACGACGGCACCTTGGATCTGTCGAAACTCGGGTCGGAGAGGCACCTGGTTCTCTCGTAAGCACGTTACGAAGCTGAATCACGGTTGTCGGGTTAAAACTATCGACACCTCTTTGGGGTGTTTGTTCTCTCCAAAGTTATCGAAAACCGTAGTCCTTTCAACTCTGGGCTGAAGACTCGTCAACAGGCACGTTCCAGGACGCTGAGCCCTGACACCACCCAAGAGTGGGAGGGCTCCAAGTGTCGGACACCCCCTCTACCTGTGCGACGGGCAAGTAAAGTACGAGGAAACTAGGAGGCAGACACCCCACCCGTTCCGGAAGGACCTCCCCCTCTGTGGACTTGACGCAGAATTCTCGGCTCCCAGTGCTCGAGTCGACCTCTACCTGTTCCGATTCTCTGCTCGTTGGTCTCTCGGGTCGCACTCGTTTCGAGCCCTGTGCACCTTGGCACCCCCAATAAACCCGTTGATGACCGTCGACACACACACACTAAAAAAAAATTCTTGTCTGTTATATATGTGAACCAGTCTGAGTCGACACCTTTCCTCGAGAGGGACGGAGGGAGGGACAGAGGGACCTTCTCAAGAACAACGGAAGAACAAATAAGAGGGTCTCTATAGGGTACCTACACGTTGGTATATATTTATATATGTCTGAAAACTAAAATTTGTAAATACAAAAAAACGTATCCTGTGTGGAAGTTTCAAGTTTTGTACGTTTTACCATAAGGAACTTCTCGGAGGAGGGGTGAGACAAGAGTCGGTGGGAGAAGGAGAGGGTTACTAGGGAGTATAACCAAAAAAACGTAGGAAGACATAATACTAATGTAAATAAATCAAAATGGGTTTATCCTCGAACGACACAGGTGACAGAAACGAAAAAGAGAGTCGTGACCTGACCTTTTACCAAAGGAGAACCATGGATAGTTCAGAAAACTTTTCGACGTATAACAGGGAACGTACCTACAGACCCGTCGACAAATAGGACAGCAATGACAATCAATTCAACGAAAGGCAGAATAGATACCACTTCTACGTATAAAAAACGTGGGCTCGTCCTGATTAGACATCCCGTCTAATTAAACGGCAGACTCCGAGTTTCCCCTTCCGACGGACCAACTGCCATCGTACCGTGTCTGGTACAAAGGGGTTCAATACAAAAACGAAAGCAAGGCGAAACACCCTCCGTCCACTGAAAATTTAACCCAACCCGACTTTCAAACCCCCTCTTTGACAAAATAAGACAACCACGGAGGGTATAGACTGGGGAGACTCTTCACCCTGGGTGACACCCGAACACTCACGGTGACTGAGGGCCCACACCGGTCTGGACCCCGGGTGTCTCGCTGAAACGGTCGGAATCGATGACCCCGGACCACCCGCACTTACGGTGTAGACCCGTACGACACCCGAAACTCGAAGTACTCGCAGTACCGAGTTCGCTTACAAGACAACCAAATAATTATTGACTACACTTGCTCTTAGACGAGTCCTTCTTTTGGGGAGGGCTTCCCATTCCGTCCCTCTGAGGTCGTACCGAAACGTACGTGGGGTATTTCCACCACTACGGGTCCAAACATGAGGCCTTCCGGGTCAATACAATAGTACAGAATCCCCACTCTCCCCCCTCTGGGGTCGTGCCGAAACGTACGTGGGGCATTTCCACCACTACGGCTCCAAACTTACGTGGGTCCATACAATAGTAAACAGAATTTTACAAGAGGCAGAGAATCACGTAAAATGAAAGATAAAGTGAGTACGTAGTCAATTATTATAAATGAAGAGACCTGCCTCCCGGACACCGAATGTACACAAAAACAGAAGTTGCGGACGTCTGTGGTTCGTCGGTGATCTGTTCCCGAACATCTCACTCACTCGTGTCGGGGCAGGGTGGGCCGAAGGGCCCTCCTGCCGGACGACAATTGGCAAGTGGGTCGTGTGGACTTCGAACCAAAACCACAGTTTGTTACTGGAGACAGGTTCCTGGACAATTTAAAGTAGGTCAGGGTAGAACAGGAGAATGAGTCAGACTGTTGAAGAAAAAAAAAGATTTTTTTTTTTTTTCGAAATAATAAATATTGAGACTCGTGTAACTATTAAATGTGAGTGGAGGAGCCCCGAAGGAGGACCGGTTCCTCCGCCCGTAACGGGGAAGGACGAGAACCGACGAACCGTAGAGGAGGTCTCCTCCGAGGACTCGTTCCGCTCCGGGGAAGATGAACCCCGTTTCCGGTCGGGCGGGCGACCACCCAAACCCTCCACGAGGTTACGGACCGACATCTCGAATCGACGACTGAATCACTTTACGTGAAGGACTCCCAGCCTGTTCGGACGTGGTGTTGGACCAAGGAGACCGGGACTATCCCCTGCTACTGTCATTGTACTGTTACTGTCATTACACTGTTACTGTCGTCGGCGCCCGTGTAGACGCCCAAAAGTCCTTATAACCCCGTACAGCACCCGTTTACACCTTGCTTGGACGCAAAGAAGGCCCCGGGCTCGGCAAAGACTGTTTCCTCCACCAGAGGAATGGAGGGCTCCAACCCAATTCAGACAGCACCTCAGCGGGAATCTCGACAGACCTATGGGACCTCCGGGACGTTCCCAAGGCGTCCCGAAGCCCTTAACCCAACCGGGACAACAAAGGGGAAGTTGGGGGACCTCCCGATACGAGCACTCCGACCAACAGTGTAGGTGGGACCGCGAATCTCCTTCACCTCTACCCAAACGTTTACTCCGCGGGGAGGGAAGGGGACGGGGTGCGGGACGGCCTTCCACTTCGTCCTCGGTTCTGGGACTCGACGACGAGGAACGGAAGACGAGGACTTGGTAAGATTTAGTAAGTCTTGGCTCAGAGACCCGAAACGACACTCAAGCCTGGAGTCGGGAAGAGGGCGGAGGAGATCTCAGACCACAACGGACACGCCTGTCCACCGCCAACAAATGTCTCACGGAGAGAGACGGAGCGCGACTACAGTCGCAGTAGATCCACCTCAACCCGGGTGGGAAACCTTCGGGGGACCCTCCGTGGTCTCCGTGCCGAACCTCTTACAACTGACACTCCACGGGGCTTCAAGTTCCCATGAACAGCGCTGCTGCCTGGGCCTTCTCAAACCAGAACCGGCGGGTGTCTCAAGAGCTTGCACGTCACCGCGGACGTCACGCTCCCCGTCTGCCCTCCCGCCTTCGGAGTCCCATCTAGTCAATCGGACCGACTAAGTAAAGACGTGATCTGGGACATTGTGACCACCCAAGTCCTCCCACTCCGGGGACCAGGCGTTCTACTCCAGTCCCACACTGGAGGACTCGCTCGCCGTCTACCCTCCGGACCAAGAGTACAGGGATCGTCAGGAAATGGCAACGCAGTGGAGGGTACATGGCCCCACTGTGAACACTATGACGCCCCCGGGGACTCTATCTCTCCCCGACGGAGGGTCGACACCGGGGTCACGGCCGACGACACCCCCCTGAGGCACGTGAGACGAGCCGCTGGTCCGCAAGACACTCCCGTTCCGACCACACCGACCTCGCCCAGTCCTGGTGGAAAGGGACGGGCTCGGCACGACCGAACCTCCACACGGACGTCGGACCGACCCCTGCCCAGGAGGTCGGGTGGTTTTTAGGCATTTATAAAACGGCTCCCTCTCCTATAAGGAAACGTCTTCCATCCTCTGGTTCCACACTTTTGACCACTCACTGAGTTGAAGGACCGGACGGTTCTTTGAAGGAAGTAGGGGCTTGCAACAATTACAGTGACTTTCTGTGGTCCGTGGGGACGATACGAATTCCTGGTTCGAACCTTTTACACGAACACGTTCGTGGGACCAAACGTGGGTATCTAGGCCTTCCCACCCCGGTTGGGGGGAGGGGTCGGGGTCTTGGGTCCGCAGTGGCCGGGGGGTCCCTCATAGTCCCACCGAAGGACGAGGGGTGAGTCGACATGTCTTCCAGTGCCGAGTCCGAACGCTGCCGTCGCTCACTCTTAAGCCGGAAACGACAACAGACCCAAAGGGCCCTAGAACTTGCGACCTCCAGCCCAGGCTCGTCCTGCCCTTTCCGACCGGTTCCGGACCGGCGGTCTCGCACTGACGTCCCGTCCGTAGTCGGGAAGGGCGGGCGGGGGTCGAGTGTTGTGTGGAAGTCGAAGGTGAGGGGGCCCGAGGGCAAAAGTACTACGTCCCCTCCTTTGACTCCGAGTCTCTCCGGCGTCCTGGACCGACTTGGTGGGTCGACCCCGAGTGACTCGTCTGTGCCTCGGGCGCACCGGGTCCGAAGGTCCGTTCGCTTGGTTCTGGTGCGCCCCCTTCACTCAACCGTTTACCCCGACCCGATCTCCGGCCCGGTCTCGGGGCCGAGGGCTCGGGGCGGCGGAAGTCCTTCTCCGGTGCGACGAACCCGAGGAGACAAGAACAAGGTAAAAAAAGAGAAAGGAAAAAAATTGGGGAGGCGAGAAAACAAAGGAATTGGCACCAAACTAATGTAAGTGACACGAACATTTATCCAGACTCGCTTCTTGTCCAGTACCAGCAGAATCCGATTCACCGAATTGTACGTCATCGAATAGAGCCCCCGAGGCCGAGACAGAGGGGCAGGAGACAAGAGACGGAGCGGGACCAGACCTCCTCTTCCGCCACAGATCAGACACGAGGGAGTCATTCACGATCAGGAGGCGGTGGAGGCGGAGGGGCGGGTCGGAAGGAAAGGAAGGAAAACTCAAGCGAGGAGCCTGAGATCAGGTATCCTGTGCGAGCGAGCGAGCGAGCGAGCGCGAGAGAGAGAGAGAGAGAGAGAGAGAGAGAGAGAGAGAGAGAGAGAGAGAGAGAGCCCAAACCGCCCAATCTTACTGAGGTCGCCATCGCTCCTAGTGCCCTTACGAATATCCTCTGACCGGACAGTCAATAAAGAGTACTACTTACTCGAGAACTGTCCAGTACGTACGTCGACCGAAGTCAAAGTTCTTCGTCGAGTCCGACAGAGCAAGGGTACAAGTCTAAACAAAACCGAGGCCCAGAGTTGTGAAAGTACAGGGACTTATTACAGGAAGGAGGGGAAGGAGAACTTTACGATAAACGAATTTTTTTTTTGTTTTGTTTTTTTTGTCGTCTAGGGAAATCGCGACACTGTCACTGACACATTTCAGGGTCTCTTGTCTCAGGGTCAAACCAAGTTGTCGAGTAACTTGGTTTCGTTCCCAAAACGAACGGGAGGTAGTTCTGTCGGAGTGCTCCCTCGGACCCGGCGAAACGAGTCGCGTCCCGTGGCCCACCCAGGGAGAGGGCGACCCACCGCACCGACGAGTTGGAAGGGGGTTCTGACCCGGAAACCGCCGAAAACTGATGGACCTCCAGATCGGGTCCCTTACCGTTAGTGGGATCAATGACGTCTTTTGTGGGGGTTCCTGTGTGGAATGAGACCCTACTCCCTAGTCTCTACCCCACTCGTACGATAGAGATTCCTGTCGTCTACGAAATAAGAGTGTCGAGTCGGGGGATTCTTAGGGCCCGTCGGTACTCAGCCGACACACCACATCGGTCCGGCCCGACGGAGAGACTCGGCTCAAAGGAGTGGACGGTGTCTACCTACCCTCGGGGGTACTCTGAGTCAGTACCTAAGTTAATAGACCGATGACGTGGAGGGTCGCTCCACTCGGACAAGACACTGGACCATCGGTCAAGGGTACGCGACCTCCTCCCGGGGGAGACACGAACTTGACGCGAGTGGACCCCTGGAGCCAGGGGGCCCGGGGAGAAGTCCCCAGGGTGGCACGTCTGGAAAGGAAGGAATTGAAGGGTGAGTTCCCCCGACTGAAGAATACCTAGTGTTTCGAATCGTTTCAGTATTACACGCAGGTTCCACGGTGTCGGGCGGGCCCTGATTTGGACCTCACTAAGACCTAGAACGTAGGTCACGAGCAGGGGGTCGCACAATGACTGAGGCGCTTGTCTGTGCCTAGTCCAAGTTGTCTGTGCCTAGTCCAAGGAGGACAGTCTCGGAGACAACTCCGGTCTCCTCCGGGTGTGGGCCTGCCGTGCGGACCTCCCCTCTCGAGCGGTCTCGTGGGACCTTTACCTGAACCTCTCTTCCCGTCCCACCCGACACCCTCGGGTCTCTCTACCCCCGGCTGCCTGAGTCTTAGACTACATCGCTCCTCGCCGTCGTGACGGGGTCCGGACCCCCGCGGGACCGAAGGGACCTTCCGGGAAGTGGAGGAGGACCGCGGGCCACACCGACGTGGAGGGACGCAAACCCCACCCCTTCGTCACGGGTATACGAGAGTGGGGGTGGAAGGGCGGAGGGGTGAGGGACGGAGCCACCCTGGGGATCACGGTCAAGGTAGCAATTCGGGTCTTCCAACTCCACACCGGACCCCGTGGAACCCTTCTCGAATATCTCTTCCCCACAGAACGTTTGGACCGAAGCCATAGACCAGGCAAACTCTCTCGTTTATAAACACCCTATTAATACTATTTACAATTGTCTAGGACCTCAACTTCGAAGCCACCAATTCTGTCTCTGAAACCTTAGGTAGTCTGCACCAACTTAGGAACGAAGTGGGAAGTGTCGACCCACTGGGACCCGGAGTCGAACAGGGCGACATTTTACCCTTTCGTCGTCACGGGCGAACCTCCCGACGAGACTCCTGTACCATTCGGACCCCCGGACTGACGAGACCACCGAGTCTACCATTTTCTGAGACGGACGTCACGCCCTCTACACCCAGAAGGGACCCAGTCCTTCTAAGGGACCTACGCCCGTACCGTTGGGTGAGGTCGTAAGAACGGGCTCCTTAGGATGTCTCCTCGGACCGCCCGATGTCAGGAACCCCAACGTTTTTCAGTCCGTGCTGACTCACTAATTGTAAAATAAGTACCAGACAATCTCCATCTGGGGTACAGTGGACAATTAAAGGTATTTGTGTCTGGTCCTTCGAGGACCCTTCTACCACCTATTTTCCAATAAAGAAACGACAGACAACGGAGACGACACCTCAACGGAATTTAGTCACTATAAACCACAGCTCGCACAGGAACCACAAATTCATAACTGCATTCTCCAGAGTAGACAGAGACAAAAAGACAGTCGCGTAACGTCCACCACTTCCGGAGCGAGAAACTAGCCAGTAAAAAGTCATCCTAGACTTCTGAACCCTTGGATCCGGTTCCCTCAATCAAATTCGCAAGGTGGTCGCAGACCCTTTGTGTAAGAGGCCCGTACAGGAGAATAACTTTGACGTCTGAGAAAGGTCATAGTCGAGCCACACCCTTTCATACCCGAGAACTATTTTCAAGGATCCGTCGAAAATTCAAAAATAGGAATTTGAGTCTGCGGAAGCGAAGTGTTCGGCGTTCGTTTTCCGGAGGGGTCCGTCTAAATTAAGGGAAGAGAACCGTCTCCACCTGGGACTGACGCTGGTGTCCTAAGTCAAAGAGGAGAGGTGGGAAGGTCCTCAAACAGTGCCCTAGACCGTTTTCCGGCGTACCGGGGGACTTTCTATGCGAAGGAGTTTGCAAGTATTCAATCGAAGGTCTCGGACGGGTGTCTAACGAAGACAGTGTGGTCGTCGACTCTTCAGTGGCTTCGACTCTTCACGTGCGTCGGAAGAGGTCCTGGAACGTCTTGACGACAAAGAGAGGGTAAAGGAAACCGATTGCCCTCCCCCTCCCTGTACCTCTGACTCCCCCTTACTGAACGAGTCCGGTAGTCCTTTTAGTGACAGTCGCCGGTTCCAATACAAATCCAAAACGAGACTCAGGACACAAACCCCACCACTCTATAAGAGGACGATATTTTGATTCAACGTATTCATCATTTGTGTCCTATTCCTATAATTTTCTTCCTTTGTAAATTAACCCGCTCAAGGTCACACCAGTCAAAGAAAAGTTTCCCATCGAGAAGTTTTGCGTAATATCTTCGCAAACCATTTGAGGACATTAGAAGACTTCTCAATATATCTTAAACTCTCAAATGTCTTGAAAAACGCATATATTTCCTTAAACCACACGTGGCCCGTCCCAAGGGTGAGGGGTCTTCGACTCGCAGAGGTTGGTGTCACTGTAGTCTGTCGACCCGAGTCCCCGAACGTCTTCCGTGTAACGTCCAACGTTTCGTTTTGGTTCTCTCGACGAACAATCCTTCCCGAGCACACTGTTTCGGTTCAGTCGGGGACAGACACTTCGCAGGACTCCTCCGTCTGGACCTAAGCGTAGAGCGGTAGTGGGGAAGATCCGACGTCCTAGAACCCGTTTACGAACTAAATAAAAGGGGCCCGGAATCAGAAGAGTAGACCTTTTACCCTCAGGACAATCGTCGTTGTCGACAAGTACCTTTAATCTACTTTACTCACTCGGACAGCAACCACGGGCCCTCGACCTCCGACCTTCGTGTCGACACTTCCCCATCCATCTCCTCCTGGACCTCGGTCCGACGGTGCCCCGACCCAGCTCCGGAGAACATCTGAGGCCCGTCACAGTGAACCACGGGCAACCGATAGCACCCACGGGACCCGTCGCCCGTGGTGACAGACCCCGGAAGAGACACGACGCGACAATGCACGGAAACGAATTGGATTAAGAGGGCCGTCGGGCGTCTCGTTTCCACAAGAGTGAAACCAAAATTTCTACTCCTTTGATCAGTCCACTGAACGTCCCGCTACCGCTCTGAACGGGTCAGGGAATCGTGCCCAGGAACGGGGTGGGACGTGTGCAGGACATGTCCGTCACCGTCGATGCACCCGGGGAAATTTTTTTTTTAAAAAAAAAAAGTATATAAACACGTCACATTAAGTGAGCAACCACAAACCACAATACTCAAAACTACTTACGCAGCTACCTCACCCGAAAAAGGTAAATTTTCACACTGTGGTCACCAACAGGACACCAACTCCGAAACGGAAGGGTACGTCCCCAATACCTAAACTACGGACCAGCCCCTTGTTTCCAGGGTACACGAAGTACCGGTTTTTTTGGGTTTTGTCTTCGTTATAATGTCGTCTAAGGTATTTCCGAATTTTTTTACCAGGGGTAGTGTTTTGTTTCAGAACTTTATTTTAAAACTGGGTTCTTTTGTAACGAAAAAGAACGAAGAAACTAAAACATAGAGATGCTCTACTACCTACACAAGCGGTTTGAACACCAGTAGTAAAGTACTACATACATCCAGTCTGGCACTACGACATGTGGACTTTACATGTGTCACGGCACATAGTTAAATATAGTTATTTTGACCTTCCTTTGCAAAATCAAACTCTAGTAACATTTAAGTGTACATCGACATTCTTTAGCATCTTTTACGACACACAGTAAGTGAGCCGAAGGGCGTCGTCAATTGTGCAACGTTTTGCCATCACGTTTAGCGTTTGTCCTTCAGCTGTGCCTACGTCAGCTCTACGTCTTGTAAAAGTAGTGGAGCTCCCAGGGGCGGGAAACGTTTTCGCGAAGGAGGAGGGAGAGGGTGGACGGAAGGGTTCGCGGGTAGGTCTGGGGGTCGTCGTCGATTTCGATCAGAAGGTAAGACAGAGAAACAGTAAAATTCTGACAATGTATTTATTCTCAGCCCACCATTAATTGGAGACCCCCTAACCCTAACAAGTGTGTCGTATTAAGGGACCTCTAAGTAGGTTCATCCATAGTTTCCAAGCAGGGAAAGGTCACGGCTCCCCGTAGGGTGTCGTACAGACAGGGCATCAGACAAGTCGGTCAGTGGGCAACTTCCTGTAGACCCAACAAAGGACCAAAACCGACAAAACTTATTTCGACAATACTCGTAAGTACACGTCCCGAAACACACTTGTATTCGAACGTAAAAAGACTCAATGCACGGTTCCTCACGCGAACGATCCAACATACCCTCAACGAGCTACCCCGAAACTTCCTACGTAAACCCTACCTCTCCGTCCAGTCCACCCCGAAACGACGTCCACCCGAGGCCACCCGTCGTGTCCGAACCCTCGAGTGGGGACTCAGGGACCACCCAATGAAGTAGACAGACATTTGACAATAATCAATGTAGACAGCACATTGATCACTTATATTTCGTGGACCATGTGCCAGCCACGAGTCATCTATCTTCGGCAAGAGTCAGTCTTCGGCAAGAATTATGCCCGAGTCTCTTCTGGCTTGTCCGGTCCCATCCTAGACACGGGGTGTCTACTCGAGTCGTCCAGAAAGGGAACAGTGAACACCTGAGGCCCCATGAAGAAGAATGGAGCCCATCTCGACCCGTGTATCAACAGGGAATTTCCAGTTCAAGGACCGAAGACGGACTCTTCAGGGACCGGGGCAAGAGTCCGACCCGACACTCAGGGACCTGCCCGTAACCGTAAGGGGTCACTCGAACCGGTCCGGGTACGGTGCCTAGTTTCCTTAGGGTCCCTTAAGGTGTACCACGGTCCGAGACGGCCAGACCTAAACGGAGTGTCCCAGACTCTTACACGGGTCTAATAAAGTTTTCAACGATGCTAAGTCGGACCAAGGTTTTTGCACACTTCGAAAACCACATCAGTTCTGTGGGACGATCCACAACGTTTCTTTTGTTTGTTGTACTGGCAAAGTTGACTAGTTGGGGTGGTTGAGGTCGAGGAACCCCTGGGAGGGGACCGACGTTCTACCTCGGACCGTAGTCGCGGAAACCAGACCACACTGAGAACAGAAAGGTCTGGGAACAGGGCGACGACGGGAAGAGGTGTATGGGACACACGGACGGTGGTCACCCGACTGCCGGGGCGGGGGTGGTGTACGTCCGGTCCGACGGCCCGAAGCGAGTACGAAGGGAGAAGGGTCAACGGAGGAGGGAAGGAGAACTTCAGAATGGATAAAAGAAACACTAGTTTTTCCACAATTATACGAATGTTCGTGACCTACTTTATGTGTTTGTCGTGCACGCACACGCACACATTCCGACATGTGAGTTTCATACGGAAGAGGGTGAGGTCCTGGTGCACCAATACCCTGGTGGGACAAGAGGAGGGGAACGACAAAAGTAAATGTCACTTAGAACCTCTCACACAGTACAGCCGTGGTGATCTTAGTGGAGTAATTTTGACGCCACGTCCACTGCCCCGCAATAAGTAAATGTGTCACCGGGACACTAAAGAGAATGGCCAACGGACGACCACCGGCAGACCCAACAGGGGTGAGGGTCGGAGAAGGTCGTCACGACACGCAGTGACCGGGGACACGTCTCCACAGACAAACCCTGAGTCGGGCCCAGGGGGCGAAGGAGGACAGACGGAGACCATCGACACCACGGACACAAAGGTCGTGACAGAAAGGTGTTGAGGACTCCTGTCCCGAACACGTCCTGGAGAGAGGAAGGTCGCGGACGGCACGAATGACTGACGGGACGACGACGACGATTCAGCGAAGTCAGCACAGGCTGAGACATGCTGGGACATCTATCGTCGGGTAGCCCGAGGGGCAGGGATCCTAAGAGGTCCGTTCTTGTGACCTCACCCAACGGTAAAGGAAGAGGTTACGTACTTTCACTTTTCACTTTCACTTCAACGAGTCAACACAGGCTGAGAATCGCTGGGGTACCCGACGTCGGGTGGTCCGAGGAGGCAGGTACCCTAAAAGGTCCGTTCCCATGACCTCACCCAACGGTAACGGAAGAGGCTGATTGACGGGATCAAAGGTCCTCATGTACCAGGAACCATAAGTGGCTAGAACGACGGGGACACACAAGGTCGGAAGACATCCCGAGACGACCCTCGTCTCTGTGCTCTCGGCTCTGTGGACGTGGTGGTGGAGACAGGCCGAAACACGAACCATGTGTCGCCGCCGTAGTCTACCCCATCGAACAAAGGTACCACTATTCTGAAGGTGTCGTAGAAAGAATGACAAAAGTGGTGTCCCTAGTTGGTATTATATCGGCCAGGAGAGATCTACCTTGTAATCGAAACTTTTCAAAATCGAAATTTTAAGACGGAAAATTTTAAAAAAAACTCTCCTGTCTACCAAACCACAGGTAACGACTCTTTTCTAGTCCTGAGTCGGAGGCGGTACTTTGATCACCGACACCGATGACAAATTGCTCGTCAAGAAGTTTGCTCGATCCCGAAGAGTGGCACGTTTACTGAAGTTAAACATAAAAGAGTACTACGTCGGTAGAAGACTCCGTTAGACCACCGTCAGAAGATACCGTTCTCCTTTAGTTCCGAGTCTTTCCTTCATTGAACCGTTTCCCGTGAGTCGTGTAAAGTTCTCCACCCTAAGACCGAGTCCACACGAGCCGAGTCCTGAACTCGAATATTGGTCACTTGGGAGGACGGAACGATCCTCCTTTCCGGACCCCTCCCGCCCAGTGGGACCCGGACCCCACTACCAACCGCCGGGGTCTCGACTTAACTACAACGTGGGTCTCTCTTCAACCGGCGGTAGTCCGGACCAGAGGCTGAGACTCGACGTGTTTCCCAGGGAAACTTCCCCCTCAGGTCCCGTGGGGAGACCCGCGAGAGGACGTGTGTACGGGGCGCGGGGGACGAGGGTTCGGTTCACAGGACCCCCGACCGCCCGTAAAGACCGAGCCGAAGGACCGGTCTGAGCCTGTTCACTAGACTTTAAGAAACGACCCGGTCTACTATGGACCAGTCTTGCACACAGTGAAGATCTACCTACACCGAAACTTTGTCCAGAGGGCCACACTGAACCCCTGGAGCGACCCGAAGGGAGGACTTGTCAGTTGGGAAACTTTTACATAACTAAAGGGGGGAGGGGAAGGGACGAAAACGTGAAACCTACTTGGAACAAAAGCTTCTTGTCATCTTCCATTAAAAGGGTACGAACGGTCGACCGGACATTAACTCGTTACAGTTATTGTGGGTGACATTTCAGATTAGCTTCATTTGTCCTTTTATACTAAATACTAGACCTGTCGTTCATTTATGGTGCCACGTTAATTAAAAATGTGTCTCGTCGTCTAAGATTTTGTAAAAGGACACGACTGGTCAAACAAATTAATGTCTAATCTTCGACGAAAAATACATAAATAAAATGCTAAAAATAAAAATAAAAAAAATTGAAAAACTACCACTAGAAGTCTAAGGCACCTAGAGACACCGAAAGAGACTTCCACATTGGAAGTCTCCCCACCCTACCTCTATCCTAGTCTCCCTAATTAAACGTTCCTCGCTAAGAGGGTTGCACCCGACGTCCGACATGGAAAACCCGCAAACGAACTACCCTCTACTGTAACCCAACCCCTCTATGAGGTCCGACACATCTTACTACTACTCTCTCCCAGGCCTTGACGACCCTCGAGTCTCCACACACACGTCCGGAAGGGGTGGGGGGGGTGGGTGGGTCCCTACACCGTACAAAACCGAGAAAGACTCCTTCCTCTGTCCATACCTCCGCGGAGACGACGGATACACAATGACACCTTTACACTACGAAGGTTCCTGTCCTTCGTTGTGCACGGGAGCATCAAGAAGGTCATCGAAGACAGGTCTGGACCCACCTTTTGTCCTCAATGACGACCAACGGGTTCCCGGTCACCGTACCCGAAGCTGACACCCGACCCACTCGCGGGCTGTAGTCGACTGGAGCCCGACAGACATCCCAGTCCAGACGGATCCTCCAGTGTCCCGAACTCGTGTGAAACCCCCACGTCCGGACACTGGTCGGTCTGGGGCTCTAGACAGAATTTTTCCACGGTGTCGACTCGACTCTCTGCGACGACACGGGTGGTCCCACGACCGAAATCCCTGCGAGGTCCCGGCCGTACCCCTGAGGATCCTTCCACTAAGACCGGAAGTACAGGGAGGTGGGTGGGGGTGGGGGTGGGGGTCTTTCGTAGAGTCAAGTCACCACTCCGTCAAGGCAAGGGGTCGTCCCAGGGTGGACCTCCCCTCCCCGACACAAAGAGCCCGGGGGGCAGAAGGTGCCAGGACTCAGGGAGACGGAAACAAAATAGAAAGGTCTCTCGACTGGAGTGAGACGACAAAGGACCTCCTCGGGGTGGGGTTACCCCTCGTCGGAGAGGACTGCAGTAGCGGGCCCTCTGCGGGGTCCTTCAGTGGAGACGGGGGGGCAGACGGGTGGACTTTTACCGAGCACGGGTGGGACCCGACCACGGGTCGCGGACTCCGGGAATGGTACCACTACTAGGACTCAGTTTCGGAGCTGTTCGTCCCTCGGCTGGGGCACCGGACGTCCTGGAAGTTGGGACTCGGCCATTCCTGGACCACCGGAGCAAACCTCCGGGCTACAGGACCACCCCGATACCCGACTTGACCGTCCGAATCGTCTGACTCAGGTCTCCCGGACGCTCGTCTCGAGACCCTCTACACCGACGTCCCCACCGTCCGACAGTGGGTCTCGGACCGAAATATCGACCGGGTCCACCTCAGGAGACCTCTCGCCACTCCCCTCCGATGGGGGAACTGGGAGGGCCACTTATCATGGTTCGCCCCGAGACGGCGGGGACGGTCCGGCTCTGGGTGTAGGGAGGACCGGAGGTGGGTCATTCCATCCACCAAAGGTCTTCCACCCCCCACCGTGGTTTCCCGCCAACCTTATTCTCGACGGTAGAGTCTCTACAGCCCTCGCCCTCGGCCACCTCTTCCTCCCACACCAACCCCCGGGCCCACCACTCGGGTCACGACCACCGGGACGTGTTCCAAGAAGAGACTGGTTCTCCCGACTACTCGACCTCGTCTCTCCGTCCCTCGGGCCGGAACAATCTGGTCCTTGCCTTGCCGGAGGACCAGGAGAAAGGTCGGGAGGAAGGAGTCTTCGCCCACCCGACGGGGAACGACTCCTTCGTGCTTCGTCAGGGTGAGCCCGTACTTGTGAGAACGCCACCACCCGAAACGTCCACCAGGCAGGGGTCCTGAGAGACGGCGAAGACACCTGTCCCGAACCCCCGTGGGGAGGACCGTGGAAGTATCGGGGGACACTCTGGGGTACAATCGTGGAGAGCATCCGAAGGAGGGGACTATGGAGGGGTCGTGGGTGCGGCTCTCGCCCGTCCACCCAGAGTCCAGGAACGTCCTCGAACACTTTCAGTGGTTCTGGGTGCAGGTGGGGAGTCCCGAAGTGACCCTTGGCACCCGGCCTCCTTGAGGCGTCCTACTCGACCACAGACAGGCAGTAGGGAAGGAAAAGGTCAAACGAAACTTGCACAGAGAGGTATCTGAACGAGGGTAGTAAGGGCGACGAAGGGGAGACCAGGGCGGACGCAGGAGAGAACGGGCCTGAGAGTACCCTTGACCGGGGACGAAGACCGAGGACGTCGGAGAAGGGGTCGTCGTCGTCGACGTCCTCTACGTCCAGTCTCGCCAGGAGGAGACGAGTCTCGGAAGGTGGTCGATAGGGGTCGAGTCCGACTCGTTGTGCGGTCTGGGAGTGAACCCACCTACCCCCGACCGCATGGGACTGGGGGCACTTGTGACCTACGAGAGGCGGTGAAAGGGGGGGAGTCAGACGTGAGCGGAGCGACCGGATGCACGGAGCCCCGGGCACGCGAAGGAGACACCGGACCTTGTGGGGGGCACTCGTCCCAAGGGAGGGAAGAAGGGAGGAAAAGAACCCGGTGATGGGGCGAGGGAAGGGTGTACGGGAGACAGGGGAAAGGGACCAGAAAAGGGAACGGCCCGTGGTGGTCGGAAGGAGTGCAAAACTAGAACAAGGGACTCAACTGAGGACGGGGTCTTACGCTCGAAGTGGTCCGTCCCTGAAACAGAAAAACCGAAGAACGACTGGTGGGGTCACGGACTGGGACCTGTGTCAGGCACCATCCACGAGGCCCCTGGAACCGTCTCCCTCCCCTGGAACAACTCAGGGAAGAGGCCATGACTCGAAGGAGCGAGTCCCCCACGTCCATACTCAACTAAGCAAAAGACGAGACCCGTGCACAAAAGGACCACTTTACTTTCGTGGAGTACACCTCATCGAGACTGGTTCTACTCTGTCGAGAGTCCCACGTCCGGAGGAGCTCCAGGGTCCCCTGGGGGGTAAGGGAGGAGGGAAGGGAGGGGCGAGGGGGTCAGACCAAGGTCGACACGACAACGAAGTCAGCGGCGACTTGAACCAAGGTAGACCTCCACCCGGCCGGACCCGAACCGGCACCTCGACCAAGGCCCCGGGTACCCGGACACCAGTCGACCCGACGAGAAGGTTCTCTGTCCCGGGCTCGGGGGCGGTTCTTCCTCCCGCCGGAGGGTCGGGGTCGGCCCCTTCCTTTTTTATGAAGAAGAGTCTTTTTCTTTTTCCTCGCTGCTCGGTTCCCCTCGTTTACCGGTGACTTCCCCCGGGCCGTCAGCGAAAACCTCTCCCCGGAGAGGACACAGTCGGACACCCGCGCAGTACCCGGGCCGACCAAAGACGGGAGTACCACCCCACCTCCGTGTCACTTCCGCTCCCTCGGTCCCGGACGCCCCCCGGGCGGTTCCACGGGACGGAGGTGCAGGGGCTGATTGTCCTTCGCCCCGGGTCCCCGTCCCCCCGTCGTCCTGCGTCCGAAGTCCACGTCCGGGGCGGGTGGTCGTTCCGGAAGTGTGGTGGGGACCGGACAGAGGACTCGACGGTGGCCGGACCTGAAGGAACCCTTCTTCGTACCCGGTATTTGTTGGTTTCTTTCTTGCGGGGGTGGGGTCTATTCTGGTCGGTTCATTACTGTCGGGGTCTTGCACTCTAGTTGACTAATCTTAGGCGAGACGTGTCGGTCGGTCCCACTCTCCTTCTACCCCCCCCCAATCGAAGTTGACGAATTTGCCCAGCGTAGTAGAAACCCATTTATGGTAGTTCTATTACTGTCCTTTCTCCCTTTTCGACAGGAGAAAACAAAAGAGTAGTCTGAGTCTGCTATGGTCTTCAACCCCAAAGTCTAAAATTTTTTTTTTTCCTTACCACTTAGTGGGGGTCCGTCGAAGTCTTAATCCCTTCGCTCTCCGGGACGTCACTCCAGTCTCGGATTTTTTCGACGTCCACTTGCACGGGACCCCCGAACCTCTGCCACCCTCCCCTCCCTGAACCAGTGGAGGGGGGGTGGCATCGGTCCGGGGCTGGACGAACGAATCTCCCAGGGGCTGTGTCAAAGGATCAAGAGCAAAAAGATATTTGATTTTGTGACCACTGTTGCACTGGCGGGATGAGGGGTCCCTCCACTCTTCTGTCGTTTCCCTGACTCTCGGGGCCAGAGCGGATGGGGGCGGGGACCCCACCCCCCGTCACGTTACTGAGCCAAGGGGAAAGGGGGTGAGACGGGCCAGCGGAAGGAAAGGGGGCACTCACCGGGAAGGAGGCTCACACGATTGTAATCGACGACGGCGACCTTCCGGCGGGTCTGTAGACTGGAACCCCGGTTGCAAGGGACTCGAGGAAGGGCGGGCGGGTGCGAGGACGGCTCCCGGACACCAGGAAGGAGGGGTCCGTTCGGAGGGCCGGGGGGAGAGACCTTCGACCTCTGGCCTCCCTCGAACCCCACGGGACGAGGGACCTCCTACCCCGGCCCCTCGTCACCCCAACCCCCACCTGTCTCCGGCCTCCGCCCCCGAGGTCCGGTGGAGTGAAAGGAGTCGGACCTCCATAAAGGCCGGTGTTGTCTGTGAGCTACAAAAACCTCGTCCAGGAACGAAGGTGCGAACAGTCTACTCCTGTGCCTCCCGGAACGGGTCGTCCTCTCAAGTCCCCGGTACAGTCGACGGGGTCCGTGGGTCCGAGAAGGGGGCAGAACGAGTGGACCTCAGTCGTAGTCCGAGCCGCCCCGGGGTCGGTCCTAGGGTCCGACCTTAGGGTTTCACGCTCCTCGGACTCCGACAGGGTCAGACGTGGGGGTGGTAGGACCCGTCGTCTCTGGTGGGGGATGGGGGCACCGACTGGACGTCGGACCCTTCGGCCCCGAGGTGGGACGCAGGTAGTCGGAGGTGGGGCCCCACGGAGACGGAAGAGTCGAAGAGAAGAACCGGACGGAGACGGAGAGCGAAAGACGGCGGGTCCCAAAGTGGGACAAGGGAAGGTCTCCGGCCTCGTGACGAGAACAATCGGGGCGTTGCACACTCGCACCCGGGTAGACGCAGCGAGGTTCCGCCGTAGTCGTCTTCCTTCTCACTACAGTAACGGGATCAGACGTCTTCCTTCGGTGCTTCTGCACACCACTACGGGTCTCTCCTCGAGCCGGTAAAAGACAGACTCGACCGAGGAGTAATTTACTACTGGACTTAACTCAGAATAAATTCAGTCCCGAAGAGTCAGTCTGTCTGCCGGGGACCTTGGAGACCAGAGGTTGAAGAAAGGAAAGATACCTTCTACACTAAGGTTCGGAAGAGACGACTACATTCCTCAGAGGGTCTGTGGTCTGACACGGGACCAGTCCCGCCCCCACGAGTCCTTGTTTCCAAAACCTCATCGTCCTCGTCGGGGTCCTCGTCTCGAGCAGCAGGACCCTTGTGTCGTTCCCGGGGCCCGTGTGTGAGCACACACTTGGGGCTCACAGAACACTTTGGAGTCTACCACTCTCGAAGGGGGGGCGGGGTGGGGCCCCCCGGTAAGCCCGGAGTGGCGTAGCAACAGGTGTCTCGTTACCCGAGTAGTCGTAAGCGTGTCGCCCACGTCTCCTGAAGCTCCCCAACCCCTCCGACCGACGTCTTGTCGTGTTTCGTCACCCCTATCCGGCCGGGACCTATTGGACCTCAGGTCCCCCTCGGAGCCACGACCCGGGTCCCTCGCACCGGTCGCCAGTCGCATACGTGCCCCGGGACCCTTCGCCACCCAATACACTACAGGACCGGACGGGTGACGGTCGGGTTGGAACACCTGCCCCAAGTCTTTCGCTCAACCCCCGGGACTAAAAAGAAAGAAAGAAAGAAAGAAATGGGGTTGTCCTCCGTCTTCGGGGTCCCCCTTCATCAATCGAGTACTGAAAGTCGGGAAAAGACTGGAATTTCAACGGTCGCAGGGCAATCAGTTGTAAAGAGATGACGATGAAACTACCCTAAACAGAGGTGTGTTTTGGTCAAACTTTGCTCGTAGTGTACTCCTACTTCCTTTTCTTTCTCCCCTCTCGACGTAAAAATCCACCCTGCCCTCCCGTCCCTTTGCGACAACGGGAGATGTATAAAACCGGCCAAAGGAACATAGAAAGATCACTTCGTCCAAAGTGACTGTTTCATACGAAGGAGCACCATGACCTTCGGAGACGGGTTTGTGACGAAACTCGTCAACGTACTATAGGGAAGTTCACCGGCTCGGATGAAGGGGGCAATAGAAAGAACTTCTGGGGGCACTTTAACCGGTCCCAAGGAGCCTACATTCGTCGACCCCGATGGAGGGCGACTGTGTCGTCTTCTCTTAGGTGACCGCGCTAGCTCTCTCTTTGTCCTCTTCTTGACCACTGTTCAGGGGCCTTTCCCGTCCCCGTCCGGGCGACCCTCCTACCACCTCCGCCCGTCCCCCGAGGGGTGGTCCACCTAACCGGGTCGTGGGGAAGCCAGCCCCCCCCACCCCCTGTCTCGGGGCCTCGTCCGTACAGGCCAGTCGGTCCGGACGGGACACGGCACGTCCCCCGACCCCACCCCCACCCCCACTGTAGGGTGGTCCTGTGACGGGTCACCCCTCCCCTCCTCAGGGTCACGTTTTAACCCCACGACAGTCGTTTTCTTCCCGCGTGCGGTGGACGGTACGGTAAAGTGTGTCGCGCCACCCCCAACACGGTCCTACCCTGCGCCTCGTCCACAGGGAACAGTCGAGAGGCACGCATGCTGCCGGTTAGGGGGAGTGGGACCCGCGTCTCAGTCTCCGACACACACCCCCCCAACAGGGGCTGAAATAGATCGACTACGACAGGGGGAGGGGACGACTCAACACTGAACCGTCCTCCGGTCACTAAACCCTCCCGTCGCCCAACGAAGGTCCCTCTCAGACAAAGGTAGCCGGGACGCAAACGGTCCGTGCACCATCGTTCCCGTCCGAGGCCGACTGCCGGCCGACGTCACCGCCACGCCGTCTCTTCGGGGCCCGTCGGGCGACGTCCCACCCCTACGACACCTGGCCTGGTGCCGGAGTCCCTCCGAGCTAGAGTCCCCGCTCACCTCACACTCGGGTCTTTGTTTCGTTTGACTACGCGTGCCCCACCACCACCCCGTCGAAAATCGTTCCAGGGCACCTCTCTCGCGCCCACCCGTCCCGCGCAAAGTCGGTCCCTTCCGGCGGTCCCTCCGGTGCACTGTCCTTGGTCGGCGTCTCGGTTTCCGGGTCCGACGTCGCTCGGCCTGGCAGGGGCTCGTCGCACTCACTCCGACCCCACCTGCACCCGAACCGAGTACCCACGGGCCACCCGTCGCCCCTCGCCCCGTGTCGGTCCAAAATAGGTCCAACAATACTCGTCCCGCCGGTCGCCCCGACCCGGGGGACCAAGACGCACCTCCTGCCTACCACGTCCTACTCGGGTCCTGGTCCAGTCCCCGAGTGGACCAGGGAACCACCTGCTACCACCTCGAGCTCGGCCCGCCGCACCCCTCGGTCTTCGCCAGCATAGTGATCACGCACCGGGGGATCGGACTGTTCGTCCAGGAGCGACCCACTCACTTACTTACTTAAAGCTCCCGGTCCCCGTGGGACGCACGATTGGGTCACCGAGGAGAGACGCCCGGGTCTGGGGTCGGAGAGACCACGGGCGAGCTCTCGGTGTAAGGGCCCCCTCCCCTCGGTCCGGACTTTGTGCGGACGACTCGTTCTCCAGTCAGCCACCCGTCGGGTGGGTACTGCCAGGCACCCGTCACACGGAGGGAGACGTAGGCATTTGGACCCGGGGACCACCGGGGACACACACGGTCCCACCACTGTGCGCCGAGGGCGGAGAAACACGGGAGGTCGAGAGGGACCGGACGGGACGAAGTCCAAAGACACCCGGAGGTCGGACGCGATCCCGGGGGTAGGGACGGGAAGTACCCCTATTACGACTCCACCCCACCCCGACACCAAAGGTCACCCACAACCGAGACACTATATTTCCGAGGACGTCGCAGCCCCCGGTAAGGGGAGTCGACCGGTCCGGACACCGGAGCCGGTCCGGTCGAAGAGAGAGGGGACTTGGAAGGGACCCGCGTCCCGGACGGACCGAAGGTGTTCGGCGCGACGGGCCTCAGTCCCGAGACTTACAGACAGTGTAGACGAAAGGTGCTTCACTGAGACCCCACTCGACCCGCCCTCCGTCTCCGTTGGGTAGAAATTGAAAAAGGTCCATAAAGGGGCCTCCCGACAGCTAACCCACCTGGGACCCTCCCTATGGATAGGACTTTTGGATTCCTAACAGAAGTTAGGTTCCACCCCCTGACCTCCTCCTGTCGGGTCGGAGGGAAACGTGGGGGGTGGGGTATTCAAGGAAGTCCTGGTAGAGACAAAGGACGTCCTTCGGGCGGGACTGGAAGTCGAGGGTCGCGGGTACCGGACCGGGTCGACGGAGGTCAGGACGAGAGACAGACCTGACCAACACACTGGAGATCTTTTTGCACTCGAAGAAACCCCGGCTCCGGCGCAGGAAGTGGAGACACAAGACCCGACCAGTCCTGTCTGGGAACTATTGGACTAGTCGCTTGCGTAACGACTGGTTCCCGTTTCCAGGGGTCGAGCCCGTTCGACTCCTGTCCCCACCCCTCGGGGACGGTCTACGGTCGAGGGGAGAATAGACCCCCCCGGTCCACAAAGAGCCGTCGGTGTGGGAGGGAGGGGTAGGTCCGAACTTTTCTCGGTCCCGGACGAAGGGGGGGTGGGGGCGAGGGACGAAGACCCTGGTTGTCGGTCCGTGCGCAGGGACAGTGAACCCCGAGGTGAGTCTTCACTCTCGGGGGACACTGGCGACTGGGGAGGCCTCGACTCTCGACGAAAGTGGCAACACGCGAGGTGCGGTCGTGTTCGGACGGGCACTGAGCAACGACCATGTACAAACGACTCACTCACCTACTCACTCACTTCCTTCCCTACTCTCTCCGGGAAGAAGGACCCCGGGACTGTCCACACCTACGAGAGGAGGAGTAACCTCCAGTCTGGCCGGAGAACTGGACCCAGAGCCGATCGCGTGCTCCGGGACCTTGCAAGGTCCGAGTCCAATGACGCCGCGGTGCTCACTCACGGACCCACGCCCCAATAAGACCCCCGGGGGGTGGGACCGGAAAGTGGGGCACTGGTGTCACTCCGCTCCACACCCCACTCTCCCGTCTCCACGTCACAAATGTCCCCTGTCCCTTTGGGGACATCTTTGCACCGTGGTCCCTCAAGTCTCCGGCAGCGGCACACAACTCTGGTCTGCGTTGGGCTCAAAGACAAAGTCAAGAGCTCCCACAGAACTACCCGCCCCCCCGGGGAGGACCGACGCTTTGTCGAAGGCTCGGTCCCGGTGGGAGAGCTCGAAGAAGTGTCTCTGCCCTCGACGAAAGGAACGCAGGTCCTCCCTCCGGACCGCCCACCGTCCACCCGGAGACGGGAAACGACCTCCGAGCAGGACAGGGGCCCCTGTCCTTCGCCAGCGGACGGGATGAGGGGCGGGGTTCGACGCCCCTCCGACGAGAGGTAGGGGAGGGCGTGGGACTGAGGCGTAGTGAGTGCACCTGCTCAGGGGATCACAGTCCTCAGTGCCCCGAGGGAACACACAAAAATTTCGGGCAATTGAACTACCTGAGGTATCGAGTGGGCTCCGAGGCCTGTTCTCGGGTCTGGATTAATACCCGTCTACAGAGAAAATCATGAAAAAAAAAAAAAAGGAGGAAAGGGACTAGACTGTAAAGGGTGGGGTGGGGGCGGGGTGCGGTGGCGGGGAGGGAATTAACACTGAAATCGTTCCCTTAGTCACGTCCCAGTACACGTCTGCACGAAGAATACTGAACTTCTCACTATCGAAAAGACCAACAAACGTCGTGTGCGGTTTCTTCTACTCAGTTCCTGGCTGTGAAAAGAGAACACCTTAGTACCCACTCATTGGTCCACCGACGCTTGTCAGGAGGAGCTCGCGGAAGGGGGTCCCGGGCTCAGGAGGTCCCCCTCTGCGATCTTCGAGAAAGACCTGCGTCCGTGTTCCTCGACGGAACCCCTGAGAGAAGACACAACAACCTTGACAGAGCCAGAGTCGCCACGATCTCGTCCCGTCCCCGATACCCCCGACTCACTCCCCGACCCGCGACCACGCACCAAATGTCTGCAATAAAGGTCGTCACTTTGACGCTCAAACACAGACTAGTAATTTCACTAGTGCAAGTAAAGAAAAAAAAAAATTTAAGTCTTTTTACGTGGTAATCACATTTCATGTTTTATTGTCAGAGTGTGTCGGGGTCGTGGGTCGATATTGATGACAATTATGAAACCACATTGAAGACAGGAAACGTCAAAAATGTATCGGTTCAGGTACTACTTACATACTAATAAGTTTTAGTAAATAGTTTTGAACAAAAACGAAAAAAAAGACGTATGATTATCACTGGGTAGTAAAGGGACGTCGTACTTTTGACGGGTCGGGTACGAAATCTTACTCAGATCTCATAACAGAAAATTCCTCCATCGGGCAAAGAGCCAACAACCCATCCTGACAAGACAACTACCACTGAGTCACAGACTTAGAGCGAGACGGAAAGCCTAATAAGGAAGTCCACCAAGGGTCCTCACCTCATCTCTCCGACCCCCCCCCCCCGTCCGTGTAAAAGTAAAAATTCCGAGAACGAAACACAAAAACTATACGAAAGGTCTTTCCAACGGGACCACGGGACAAGGGTGTGTTCACAATTAATGGCAAAAGGTATTCCCCCGACTTTCCTACTGACATAACTGACACAACTAAGGAGAGACGAGGGCCACTAGCCCGACGAAGAGGAACGCGGGAGAGGGGACCTGAGGACGGGCGTAGGCCCTGTACCGAGGACTACTCAAAGATATTCGACCCGAAGGCACCGCCCAGGGGAGAAACCCTAAAGTTCAAACGGAGGGGTCCTGACGCAAGTCACAGGCTCCGGAAAACAGAACCGGGAAAAGGGAGACCCGTGTCGCAAAAGAAGACGTCCGAGTCAAGGGTATCCACCTTCCACCTCCACCAGGACCCCCCAGGAGTAGTGCACAGTGTCACTCGCACCACGGCACGACCCGTGGACTTCACGTCCCAGGGGGACCTGAGGTGTCGACGAGATCCACCGTCCATCCCCGCGAGGCGAGTGTAGACCCCACCGTGAGGTTCCGGGGAGTCACCCGTCTCGATCTGGGGCCCCGCCCCCTTACTGACAAACGAAGAGTGAGAGTTCGGTGTCGACACACCCTCTCGGGACCCGGCGGAGGAACCACGAACGGGGGACCCCTTTACCTTGGTCCCTCGAGTGGACCGGAACCAAATGGGCACACTGTGTGAAGACTCCGGACAGGGGTGGCCTCCGAACCGACGTATGGAACCAACACCAATTGCCGAGAGTCGTTTGGGAGGCGTGGGGTAGGTGCACCGGGTCTTCGGGCGGAGGAGTGGGAGAAGGACCCGGTCTGGGTGTCAGCCCGACGTCGACCCGACAGAAGGAGACAGCACAGGCCCTTCCCCTCACTCGCCCCGAGGACCCGTATGGGTGGGGAGACGACGGGGCGGAGTCCATCGAGTCTTAACCCGACCTGACCACTGGGCCTACCACCTTGGGAACCAGAAATAAAGTTCTGGAATTGACAGTCCGAAGGAGCCGGAAACGACATTCACGTAACGTTATTCCATCTCGAGAGCTCCCAAGTACTACCACCACGACCGGGAGTGTGTTAGTGACACTTGACAAATGGAAAAGGTTCGGAGTCAAAGGAGTAGACACTTTACCCACAACCCTGTTGTGGACGGAACGATACTCCAGAGGCTCTGAGAGCCTTCCTCGAACCACGTCGCACTCGCGGCATGAACTGTCCACCTCTTCTTCCGACTCGAATCCAACTCTTAGGACGAGGACACTCTCCGGAGGTGTGGGGGTCCCTGATGGAACCAATGGAACCACCCGCAACCCACCCCCCACCACGTCCACGCTCAGTGGGAACACCCCTTCCACGAGTCCGGGTCCCTCGTTCCGTCTCCGTTCGTCCCCTCCAGAGAAGGGTCTCAAGGTCGTCTCAGGCAGACTCGGACGGCTTGGGTCGTCAGACGGAAGACGGCCCCCCGGGGCTCCGATGTTCTGCTGACCCGACGACGGGGAGCTCCGAGACCACGCGTCCCGTCGGGGAATCCTTCCCGAGGGACCAGGCACCCGAGAAGTGGAGGTGCTCCAGACACGGGAGGACGAGACGACCGACCGCGGTCCCGGGAAGGTCCGTCACTTCCTGGTACCCCAGGTACGTCAGTGGGTGGGGGGGGGGCGGGGCGGGGAAGGCACTGAAGAGAGAAAGGGTAGAGAAATAGAAAGACAACAGGATTCGGGAAGGAATTAAGCCCTCTAGGACTGGGTGGACTGTCGTGCACGATGGTCTCGAAAATCTTTTCAGCCGGGGTCAAGCCAAGTCCCACGGAACAAGACCAGCCATAAATAACTCAGGGACGAGACACGGTCGTTCAGTCGGGGACGGGAACTCCCCCGAAGACAGATCACCTCCTCGTTCCGGTCCCTCGCACCTAAAGGGGACCTAGGCACACTTCCCCGGGGAGCCGCAACAGGAGGACCCGGAGGGAGACGTCGGACGTGGAACACCCCAGGCACCCTAAATTCCTCCGCGGTCGAGCGTGGGGTGGAGGCAGGGAAGGGACGTGAACGACGGCACCCACAGTCCCCAGGCTCCGGGAGGGGTCCGACACACGAACACCTCCGAAGCCGGGCCCTGAGTGACACGCCGGCGCGCGACACTGTGCGTGCTCGTCGTCGGCATTCTGAAATAGAGAGGCATAGACCAAAAGTATCGTTTCTTCTGGCGGCCCCCGCCACCCACCCCCCTCGCCGGGAGTCATTTCTACTTCGGAGTGTCGCAATATTAGTGGTTTGGGGGACGGACAGAGAGCTCTGTCTCCTGAGACCAAGACCGGGACTAATCACCTTAAGAGGGTACTCTCGACCCCTGTCGCACCTGGACCCTGAGTCCCGTAAAGGGAGAGTTCGGGGGTACGTCGCCAGGAGCGACCTGTGGCCTCACTCGACCTCCCAAAGTGCTCACAAGTATTCTTTTGGGTCCGTTCACACAAACCACCCTTCCCGGACAACCGAAGGAGACCTCTTCGACGGGAACGGCCCTCGAGTCGGAGGGGACATGGGTGCCTCTATTTTACACAATGATTATAGTCGCGAGTGTTGGCACAAAACCGAAAATTTATGAAGTCCGAATCAATAGGACTCGACCTAACGTCCCGGGAGGGGCACCCAGAACAGGGGAGGGAAGTTCAAACCCTCGAACTATGTTTCTTCATCAAAACAGGAAAAGGTCGCACCCCCACCCCTCTGTTCCGTCGCACTGACACCTGCCCTCTTCGTCCCACCTCCCCTCGGTCCGGTACCGACCGGACGGGACGGTCCCGACTCACGGACCGATCGGACCCGTGGTATCCCGAGGAAGATATCGTCTCCGCTACCGCACGGAGACCCAAAGAGAGGAGTGGAGGGTCTGGTAGGAGTCGTACGGAGGACCCGACTTGGTCTTGACGGAGACGTTTGTCGAAGAGACCCCTCTCGGCACAGACGGGTCCCTTAACACAAGGACTGTGTCCTTTGGAACCAGTCCACGGTCGAAGTCCCTACACCAGGCGGGTGGTCAGTCGACCGGGCTGTCCGCTCGGTCGGGGTAAGCACCGACACTAACGAGCACCCACGTGCGCCCCCGGACCGACGCGGGTTCTCCTGGAGGGGCTCGGTCCGACCCCACCCTGTCAGCGGTCCCTTAGGAGCCGGGCACCGAGGGAGGGGCACCGAGGAGGTGCCAACCCGGACCCTCCACGAAGAAGTGCGACTGGGTCCCAGTGTACACCTACCTAGTCTAGAGAAAACCACTTTGTCCCGTTCGCCCACTCTCCCCGGAGGTAAGTGGTGGGACCCGAGCCGAGGAACGTGGGGTAACTCGCTCAAGGCACAACGTTCCTGAGACCTGAGACGGGTGACGAGAGAGAAGTCGGCAGCCTACTCGGCCTCTGGCCCTTTAGTTTGTTGCACTTGTCCGTGCACGTTGGGGTCAATGAAGGCTTTCCGGTGATCCTCTTCCGTACATTTATGTTCAGGTACCTGCCCCTTGTTTTGTTAAGTCTACGAATTTTTTCTTTTTTTTTTTTTTTAACCCACCTTTGGGTATTAATGAAATCCTCAATACCATTATTTAATAAATAATTACATTTAATAGAGTGTCCGTTTCTTGTATCTCCTTTGAACTCGTCTTCCTAGTATGTAATACATATTTTTCCTTAACATTTTTATAATATCGTCGGGAGGAACACGGTGACACCAAGTCCAAACAGTCGTAAAATTAATATTCGGGAATGAAAGGTTCCAATTAATGAGCGACAATTTCAGACGAGACATGTGTCTTCCGAACGAGGGCCCCCGTGGGGGTATAGGAAAAGATGTCTCATGGGGTCAGCCGACACGACTCGGCACGCCCTCCTTCTCTGACGTGAAACTCCAGCCCATCGAAAGCCAGAAAAGTGGGAGGACGGCAAACAACGACTTTCACCCGACACTAACGTCGTTCGCTCCCCTTTTCGGTCGTAAACCTCCAACTCGCAAAGTCCAAAGGTTCTCGTGTGCTTGTGTTCTGACTTTGCTTTGCTCGGCGTCACTATTGCTTCGGTCTTAAAGACCAGAGACGGCGAAAAAGTCAGAGAGGCTCTATCGGTGTGACGTGTAGTAGCAACCTGGGTCCCGGAGGATATTCTTGACTAATAATCGGGTTTATCCGATCATGTTTTCAGGTATTTTTCACGGATCCTGACTGAAAAATCTTGAATCGAAAATTCCTGATGAGAATAACTGATATCCGTAACCACCCCAAACGGGTAGAGATTTTGCCACATTCCAAACAGGTACGCCTCACGAAAGTCAGAAAGGAAAGTGGTGGATGACCAAAGTCTGCAAAGACTATGTTCCATGTCCTACTCTACATCCATGTTTCACATCAACCGTGTACTACGGGTAACTGCCAACTTTTCCCTCGGAGGGACCGACGGAAGAGTGGGTCCGACCGGACTACACCACCCGTGCCCGTTCCCTCTGGGTCTCCACGGTCTCCCGCCCCTTGTCGTCGACGGTCTGACCGGCACCCGTGGGGGGTGGGGATGGGCCCGTACCACGGAGAGGTTCGGCGAAGGTGCACCTCTCTGTCAGCAATCCTGCATCGGACCGGGGCGGCGCCCTCGTGCCGGAGTCCTGACGTCTGACGACTTAACTGCTCACCGTACAGGGATCCGTTCTGCGCTCCGGTAGGACAGGACCTCAACCAGAGGGGTCGGCAGTGCACCCCCTCGTGAGACGACGGGACGTCCTATTCTCGACACGAACCCCATACGCGACTCCGAAAGGGAGTTGAAGTCGTTCCTAGGGTGACTCCCACCCTCCCGCGGCTCCAATCGATTAATTGTTAATTACACCGATATAACTGTCAAAGGACTTTTCGAGAAAGTCACCGGTCAAAGGACGAGACACAGTGTCACGGGTCGAAACGACGTGTACACCCAAACCTCAACTCAGGGACCGGTGACGGGTACCGGGTACGGCACACGTTTGTGTGTCGGTCCCACCCTTAGGCTTCCGCTACCTACCTTGTCTGGCGAGACAACTAAGCCTCAAAAGCACCGGGAGTAGAAAAAGAGAAACAAAGTAGAAACCGGGTGCGACACGCCGTACACACCCTAGAACCAAGGGGTTCGTCCTTACCTCGAGATAGATACTGGGGACGTCCCCTTCGCGTTCTCAGAGTTGGTGACCCGACGGGTCCCCTACAGGGCGGTACACTTATGGTCGAAAAGGGATGTCTAAAGTCCTCCAACCCCGTGTCGTCCTCCAGGTAAGTTCCGTCCTTCCCGACAGTGTCCCGGGGTCGGGTACGAAGGCGGATGTCTACCCTCTGGTCGGGTGCGAGGGTCACGGGTCAGACCTCCCCAAATGTGGAGAAGTGACGGACCCCTAGGGGTGACCGGGAGAAAGACATTCTCTTTCTTGGAGGGGTGTTCGTCACCGGCGACGGTGCCCGGTGGACGTGGACCGACCACTGCCGTCCTGGGGTCCTTGGGGGACTTGGGGGGTCGGACAGTCTGTAGAGGGGTCACGGGAAGGTCGGACGGAAGGGACCCACCCCGGCCTCTCGAAACGGAGGTCGGTAGGACCGGGGAGCAAGAGGCCGGGACCCGACTCCACGACCCGTAGGACACGACAGGGACTTGGATTCTACGTACCTGTAAGAGACTAAATAACGTCCACTTCCACCCGTAACAGGGTCCGACTCCGAACACGTCCGTTTCGGGTCCTCGGAAAAGGAGGACCGGGTCGAGACACGACCCAGAGGTAGGACCACTGAGTCCCTTTCTCCACGAGGGCATCCGGTCCCCGAGGACTCAAGTAAATTTTCGTGCGCCACGGAGACACCCGATCGAGTACGGTAACAGGACACACACACAAAGGTGGACACGAGAAAAGTATTCTGACTACATTATTTCGCCCGAGGTCTTTCTGTGACTCAAAGGGTGACTTTCCCAACTACTCGAAGAGGGGACGGGATCTAGCCCGTCTCTCACGAACGTCGGACCTCCGGTTCAATTGTGTCGGGGTCGGGGGTCCCGTCCCCTTCCCTCCGACCACAGTCGTGTTCGTCTGTCCACACTTTAGGCTCTTACTCAGTCGGCCGGGGCTAGGCGCGAGCCGGGCTCGCCGACGTTCTTGGAAGGGATAGAAGCCAGACACGAAGTCCACAGATTGGAGAAGATCTTTGGTGTAAGACAACACCAATACAGTGGTATCTCGCCGGAGGTCTGTGCCGTACTTCTATGGGTTCCGGCAGAACACTTGTATTATACTTCCGAACATCAGGTGATTCTTAGACCCGCGGGACCCTTAAAGGGAGGTTCAAATTCCCGTCTTTACCTTTGTTCTTGTAAACTCCAGTGTACGATAAACACAAGGAGACCCACAAAAGAAGGAGACTCGAACCTCTAGGCACGTGGGTCGTCGGAAACGGGACGGGTCAGTTCCCTAAAGCTCTGGTTTCGGACACTCACACACACACGTAACGACCCTCCCCCCTCTTAGACTCAAGGACAGGGGGTCCACACCCGCAGTTGAAGAAGACACGAAGGGTCTTTGAAGTCCGAGTCACCCCCTCGGAGTCGAACCCTTCCAGGGAACCTCCAGTAAACCAGTTCAGGCAGACACTCCCTCGATCTACCGAACACACTAAACACAGAAACGCACCAACCGGGGGTGGGAGACATCTTTTTCGGGGTCCGCACACATAGGACGTGTGTGTGGGTGTGGGTGAGGGCACATATTTGGAGTTTGAACACCTCTAACCGGGTCGTCCCTCTACCTCTTTGGACTCGACGGGGACTCCCAACGTTCAGTACCCCGGTGGCTCTTGAATTCGTCGGCCCCGGTGACAGGACCCGGGCATGGTACAGGCGACCCCCGAACCACGAGCCTGGAAGGGACTCTTCGGCGTCCGGTGCCGTGTAGAACCCCCCCACCCCCGGGAGGGTGATCAGGGCAGTACACTTGCCAGTCGGAGAGTCCGGAAAGGGTGACCGAGAGGTAGGTCTTGTGCGACACGTTGAGCCCCAGGGGTGGGGACAGGATACTTTTGCCCTGGAGTTGCATGAGATTCCCGTTTCAGTAGGAAGAGGTATTAAGACGAAAGACAGTAACGGGGTTTGTTTCGGTCGCAAGTCACTACAAGACTTGCGTCCGAACATCTCTGGTCGTACCAGGTGGGACGTCCTCGAAGGACCACACAGACCTACCAGACTGACCCGGAGGTACCTCCACAGACTCTCTGTGGGTCCGGGGACACGTCGGACGTCAGAGCTTGTCACCAAGAGTTGGTGAAGTGAACTTCATTGGGTTCCTCAGATAATTTTCCGTCCAAGGACGGGGATCTCTAAGACACATAGTGCCGTCCCTGACCCGGATCCTTAGACGTAAAATTGTAGGGGTCGTCTATGGGGAGACCACGAGGGCTTTGGGGAGAAACTAATATGGGTTCAGGGGCAAGGTCTGTGTGGGGTTCGTCCTCCCGACCCCGAGTTGGTGGGCTCAGCGGAGGTCACAACAGTAGTGCCAGCGCGACGACAGAGCACTCGGGCAGGACATGAGTGTCCGGGACACGCTCCGCCGCCAAGTCAAGAGTCCCACCGAGACACGTCTCCAACGTCAGTCAGAAGAGTAAGACACCTACTTCTTCGGCTCTGAGCCTCTCCACTTCAGTGAACGTCTCGACCCCGAGCTTGGGTCCAGGTGTCGGAAGGGTGGTGTGGCTCAGGAGGTCGAGTCGCCTGAGGGGCACCGGTGCCGGTAGCAGTGACAACTTTCTCAATGCCAACAAACACGTCTCTGCCACAACTTACCTCCCCACCCCCGCAGACCGCAGGAGGGGAACCTCGGAATGGCTCCGGAAGACATGTTGCACTGTCACACGGGTCGCGAGTCCCGACAAACGGTAATTTTTAATCGAAGATAAGGACAAAGAAAACAAACCACTGGACTGGGTCGTTTAGCGGAAGACAAGGGACTCGTTTCCCCCTTTTGTGTGCCCGATTTGTATCGGAGCTAACAAAAATGAAAAGAAATACAACATGAAGAACTTCACTATTTCTATCTTTGTTGATTTTATAATAGACGAGGCGTCTGTCTTGTTCATCGGTGGACCGACCACAACTGTGCGTCATCGTTCTCGAGTCTTAGCCCGTCCCAAAACACAAATGTGTCCCGGTACCGGTGACGGCCCGGTCGGTCACAGGGTCAGTCAAGGTATGTGCTGGTAGGGACCGGGGTCACCCAACCCCTTAAGTACCATGTCGGGTCCAACCTGGACGAACCGGTTCCCGTTCCCTATGTGTCTGGTGCCACACGACACATCGGAAATAGACGAGACATAGTGGGAAGGGAGGGAGGTGGGGCGTGACCGACTCCAGACGAACACGGTTCGGGACACGACCCACGCCCTTGCAGTCCGGCCCTGGCGGGAGACCTTGAACATCCAGTCGTCTGCTTTGTCTGTGCATTTGTCTATTACTTCCAAGTCAATGACGCTCTGTGCACTGACTTTCAGATCCGTTCCGCGACGTCCACGGGTATCCGAACACACCCTTCCCCACCTAGACGTCTCCTCCGCTACAAACTCAACCGAGAAGGTACCCCTCATTCTCCGACCACCCTCCTATGTCCGTCCTCTTATTGTAGGGCCCAGAGGAGGGGGAACCTCCTCCTCGACGTCTAGGTACCACCAGTGCAACGTGGGCGTAAATTGGTCCCGTGACTCAACTCTTGCCTAAGACACTTAGGAGGGATGTTCTCTGTAAAATACACAGTTCCAGGACATCTATCGTATAATTGTTCGTCTCTGTAATGAAACGGCTGATTCCAGGCAGATCAGTTCCGATACCAAAAAGGACATCAGTACATACCTACACTCTCAACCTGACACTTCTTCCGACTCGCGGTCTCTTAACTACGAAAACTTGACACCACAACATCTTCTGAGAACTCTCAGGGAACCTGACGTTCCTCTAGGTCGGTCAGGTAAGACTTCTAGTCGGGACCCTAAAGAAACCTTCCTTACTACAATTTCGACTTTGAGATCATGAAACCGGTGGACTACGCTTCTCAACTGAGTGACCTTTTCTGAGACTACGACCCTCCCTAACTCCCGTCCTCCTCTTCCCCTGCTGTCTCCTACTCTACCGACCTACCGTAGTGACTGAGTTACCTGCACTCAGACTCACTTGAGGTCCTCAACCACTACCTGTCCCTCCGGACCACACGACGCTAAGTACCCCAGCGTTTCTCAGCCTGTGCTGACTCGCTCACTTGACTTGACTTGACTCTCTGAAGGAAAAATTGTGTCCTCATCAAGGATATCCCCCCATCCTTGCGTAAGCTCAATCGGTGGGTTGGGGTCAAGGGTGACCCCTAAACTCTCAATTGGAGTTTTGTTTAGTGTACCCCCTGAATGGACCACCAGGTCGCCAATTCTTGGGCGGAAGGTTACGTCCCCTGTGCCCAAGCTAGGGACCAGCCCCTCGATTCTAGGGTGCACGACGCCCCGTCGACTCGGGGTGCGCGGTGCTAACGACTCGGGCGGGTGGCGTCACTTCTGGGTCGTGGCGGTTTTTATTTATTGTTTTGTCGTTGTTGGTGTTTTTAACACACGTGTGGGGAGACATGCATCCATAATTAGCGCGAGTAAGGACGTCAACGAGATAGTTCGATATCAAAATACCCGAGAAGTCCCGACACCTACACTTTGGTCCGTGGGAGCTCCCGACAAAGTTCCTAAAAGTTCCTTACGGAACCATAGGGACTAAGGACAGACTGAACACGGCACTGCCCTCCAAATCGCAGACGTCGTACCCGGAGGACCCCTCTGGTGTGCGTCTGCCTCGGATCTGTGGTCCGACCTCACAAACAGTGCCCTTCGACGACGTTCCCTACCTGACACTTGTACACCCCCGGAGACTTTCAAGAGACCTCTCTCTCTCTCTCCTCTAGTCTGACCTGATCCCTCGGGGCTCCCCAGGTCAGTCCTTCGTCACTCTAGTGTCCACCGGTGACGTCTCGTTTCCCGGGACAACTCACTCTCTCTGTCTTACAGGTAGGGATTGACCGAGGAGACGGTAGGGGAAAAGAGTACCAAAGGGTCTCTACCCTTTCAAGGTCCCGCCACTCCATTTTTCCCTCGTCTTTCACCATAGAAGACTCCTGTCTTAGGGAGAGGAACTGAAGGGACCAGAGGGTCCCGGACGCTCTCTCTGGTAAAGAGCGCCCGAGGGCCGAGGAGTTCAGCCCCAACACCACCGCGGCAGAACCTCGGAAGTGGCGGGAACCAACCGAGGAGCCAAGGAACGAATCGGCCGGTGACCGGGTGACCCGTGGAGTCCCGGAACAGGGCTTTCTCGTCAGGTACCGCTCGTAACAAGCCGTTCCTGAAGGACTTTCTGGCTTCCTTGCTTGGGTCTCCTCCTACCCCGGGATCCGGGGTCGGGAGGTGTATAAACAGGAATGGCTATTGCATCTTTGGGGTTCTTTACTTTTCCTCTTTTCAGTTGATCGAGAGACGGTTAACTGACACTTGTACACCCGAACAAAAGGAAAAATAGAAGGGTATATTGTACGTACAAAATGATTTCTCCTCAGTACGATAGAGATACCAAAGTACAGGAGAAAGAAATACAGATCACAATGTAGTAGTTGTAAAGGGGTGTAGTAATTATAAGAAACTTTGGCGAAAAAAGTACAAGGTACCATAAGGAACTACGAAATAAATTGGTGGGGAGAGGGGGTATCCTGGAAAAATCAAGACAAATAGTAAACAGATAGTGAGTACAGTAAAACACCTCTTCCGTTACCGTGGGGTGCGGTCATGAGAACGGACCTTCTAGGGTACCTGCCTCCTCGGACCCCAGTGATGCTCAGCCTGTGCTGACTCGCTGAAGTGAAAGTGAAAAGTGAAAGTGCGTAACCTCCTCCTTTACCGTTGGGTGAGGTCACAAGAACGGACCTCTTAGGGTCCCTGTCCCCCCGGACCACCCGACGGCAGACACTCCAGTGTGTCTCAGCCTGTGCTGACTACGCTGAATCGTCGTCGTCGTCGTCGTACAGTAAAACTTCTTGTAGTAGTATACATTTAGAGGAGAAAAAAAACTTCTTATTCAAAAGAAGAAGAGTTAGTCTCTACCAGTACTGATTCAGTAACAATCAAACATAAACAAAAAATTAAAATGATAATCAAATGACTTGAAAGTTGACGACTATTTACAGTATAACTTGGAGAAAACTTTCTTACCACTGAGGAACTCCTTATCACATATTACTTCTGGATAAAACTTGTTACGTACGTAGATTCAGCGAAGTCAACACAGGTTGAGAAACACTGGGACACCTGATGTCGGGAGGTCCGAGGAAACAGGTCCCTGAAGAGGTCCGTTCTTATGACCTCATTCAATGGTAAAGGAAGACGTCCCCTAGAAAGACTGGGTCCCTAGCTTGGATGAAGAGAAATACAGAGGACGTACCCGTACGCCCAACGGTGATCGTGGTGGACCCTTCGGGTAAACCTTGCCTCATTTACGATAAACGTTTTTCCATTTAAAACCATTACGAGACAGTCCAACCAAATTTCTTTATGCATAGTTCTGACCGGTCCGTGGTCCCGGGTCCGTCTAAAGTCTCCACTCTACTTAACCTGTCGATCGTAGTCAGGACGGAAAAGGGACCGACCGGACTGCTCCGTCCAGAGAGAGGACGTAGAGGTCGAAGATTCCTGGCACCGTGGGGGCTGTGTACCCTTGTCGGAGACCTGTTGAATACGTGTCATCAACTGACGCCACGACTCTTGGTCGCACGCACTTTATGGACGACTGACAGTAAAGTCCAAAATGAAGAAGATGACTGACTGACTGAGTTTGGTATGAAAAGAGACACAAGTGTAAACGTCTCAGATACTTCTACACCTCTAATCTCTTTTGGTCTTTGTACGATTGTACAACTAAGGGTCGTTGTGTCACATAAAGAATTGAGACGAAAACATAATAATTGATACAGTCTAAACAGAAACTTGAGGAGTCTAAGAGTCGTGTCCCGGACTAAGGTATCGTCTTTTTGTTGTGTATCAAGGATCGTCCCAACCGAACAAACAGGCACTCAAGTTTCTCTATGGGGTTATACATCCAAATTTAACATGTGAATCCAGAGAAACGTCGGGGTTTGAACTAAGATACCTGAAATCGTTGGAACAGGATCTAAAATCGTTCACTTGTGTTCGTTTCAGGAGTCACTATCCGTCGACAACAACACCAACCGACACCTCGTAAAACCACCTCCCCTACATTTAGTTATTTTATTGGGCAAAGATAACAGACGGAAGCAAAATTTCTCCCTTGAGTCCAGTCGATTGGACCGTCGTGGTGGTCGGTGAGACCCCCAGGGCTGTTTGAGTGGAAACCAGTACCAGAAGGGGGTCCGGCAGCTCAGGGTCGGGGTCTCGTCTCTCGGGACTCTACCCTGCATCGTCTGCGCAATAGGGACGAGACGACGGCCGGTCCCGTCTCCGGCCCGTTCAGTCAAAGCGAAGATCTCCTACTCTCCGGAAACCCCACTTGTCATCACGAAGTTTGACAGGACCCGCCGATCTCGAAGGCGTCACCGAGTCACCACATGTTAGGCGGGCGTCACGTCCTCGGCATCCTCTGTACCCAAGGTAGGGACCTAGCCTTTCTGGGGACCTCCTCCCGTACCGTCACCAGGAGGTATAAGAACGGACCTCTTAGGGTCCCTGTCTCCTCGGACCACCCGATGTCCAGGTACCCCACCGTTTCTCAGCCTACACTGACTTCACTGAATCGCGCCCTCCGGCACGTCATACAACCTTTCTTTTGGCACAGTCCTCAGCACCCCGACGGGACGTAGACTGAGTCGTGGAGCCCTGAGTGCAGGCAGGGAGACTCGGAGTCAAAGAGTAAACATTTCGCTCCGGTCTGACCTACCGAAAAAATTCCCGGAAAGACAGAGATTGGAGGACAAATTTTGTCCAAGAACCACTCCACTCTCTCCTGGCCGTGCTTCCGGGAAGAGTTTTGGGGCAAAGAGAGAAAAAAACAGTAAAGGCTTGGTCTTTTACTGTCTACCGCTCTGGACCTGTCCTTCACGGGGGAAGTCTAGCTGGTCGGCTCGCGGTCGTAGACCCTCACGGACGGCCTGTTCACGGTCCTACCGCGGGACACCGTGGCCCTCCGCCAGTGGCGGACGCGCCAGTGGTTGGACTAGTTTCTGGAGTCGGAGTCGCTGGTGTTGCCCGTGGGCAGACGCGGGGGGTCGTTCGCGGTCACGGCCAGCGACAGGAAGAGCCTACTCTACCGGTCGACGGCCTGCAGCACCTCCGGGAACCCCAGGTTTCAGACCTGCGGCCACCTCTTCTCTGCGACGATGTCGCCCCCGTCGCACGTCGCGATGAGGTTGCCCAAGTCGTGGTACGTCGCCTCAAGGTCGAAGTCGGAGGGCAGGGCGCGGTTGCGCGAGAGGAGCGGGATGCTGAGCCACCCTGAGGTGGGCGCCGGGCCACCGGGCGGGCCGGGTCCCCGCGGCCCGGGCCGGTGGACGCCTGTCCGCCTGCTGGAGACCCCGGGGCGTCGTTCGGGGCACCCGCCGCCGGCCGACCTGTACGTCGCGAGGGACAGGACGAGCGTACTCGTCAAGAGGAAACGCCTCATGACGGGCGGGAGGCGGTCGTCGTGGGGACGGAGCTGCGGCCTCGGTCGGTCCGCGAGCCCACCCGACCGGGCGTCGGCGAGGGTCGGGACGCAGGAATTGCTGTTCTTCCACCCGTAGTTCGCCGCCGCGGGGCTCCTCCGTGTCCTCGTCTCCGGGAGGGACCTAGAACGGTTCTACCGTGTCCATTCTCGGGGGAGGGACGGGGCGGGGCTCCTCCGTGACGTCGTCGGTCGTCCCCACAGAGACTCGGAGGGGCCGAGGGCCAGGTCGGACCCGTTCCCGTCCCACGGGTGCAGCTTCTCCGGGCCCTTCGACCAAGCAAGGGAGCAAGAATTTTAGACTATGCCACTTTTTACTTTAGTTCGGGGGGTGGGGGGTGGGAATTTCGGTAACGGTAAAGCTTCGTCTTCGCGAGAGAGGGCCACGATCGTCACGACTGACACTCCTCGTCGGTCGGTCCCTCTCCGTCCGCGTCGGAGTATCTGCCACCCCCGGGGGAAGAGTCCCCGGAGGGGGTCCTCGGGGGCAGGGGTGTCGACGGCATCCTTGGTGAGTGTGTCCGCCCCAAGTCGTAATGACTCTAGTACGACTAGGGCTCTAGTGCCGTCACTCACTGCCAAAGTCTCCTACTCTCTTGTCCCCGTCCCATCCCCCCATTCCGTGCGTGAGGACACTAACTCGACGGTTTTCGCACGCAGGTCGTTCTTTACCGCGAGTAGGAGCGACAGGGACTTCCACGTCGGAGACCGGTGCGCAGGACAGTGAGCGCGCAGTAGGAGACACAGAGTCCCGGGACCGGCGGGAGGGAGCACGAACCGGAGCCCACAACCAAACTCACTCGACTTGAACCTCAATTTCATGGTAGTAGTCTTGCCAGAGGTTCGGCCTCTCGACGGACGCAACCAAGAGTGACCCCTCAGGGTTCCCAGTCTCGGGGTCCTCGTCCCGACCGGGGAGCTCCTGTCTGCGCGTGCCACCCAAGACCCAGGTCCCCCAGGAGTCCACGAGTCCCGGTAGAAAAGATCAGAATAATAGACTCGAAGTCAGCGCCGACCCGAACTCCCTTGCCTCTGGTCGAACCGCCACTCTCCAACCGGAACGAACACTCGTACACCGGTGCAGGTTTGTCCGTCCGAACTACACAGGTGAGGAAAGGTCCGCCCGGAGTGACGGAAGGAAGCCACCGGTCACGACGGAAAAGCAGTCCGGAGGAAAGTCGACTCTTACTTTTTATGTCGAAGACAACTACCGTAAAAGAGGAGAGAGGGAATTAGGAGGTAGGGTTGGATGTCTAGGGGTGGGGGTTTTTCTCTCTCCGTCCACAGACACCAGGTCTCGGGGGGCGGACCGGGGGTCCAGGTGAGAAAGACCGGTGGAAACAGGCTCTCGGGTCCGGGACCGAGACCTGGTCGCGCACCACGGACGGAAAGAGACACGGGTACCCCAAGTGGACCCCTCCTAGGTTTCCCTCCTGGGTCGTCCTGGGGACGGGGGTCGGGAGGCTAGTGGCGAAAGGGAAGGAGGGGTAGCGACGAGGTCCACTCAGGCTCGACCAGTCGCTAGATTGTGTAAGTAAGTCCAACCTGTCCGTTCACCTTAAAAGGAAGGACCTCTTTACATTTATCCATTTTTACGACCTTTCCACTGTCTAAACCCGTTTCTTTTAGAAGCCTTCTTTTAGGTCTCGGTGCTCAAGACCCACACTATTTTGCCGAAGTCAATTTAAAAATTACGACTCGAATAAAATAATCGATTATTCGATCTATCCATTATTTTTATTCCATGTGCACAATAATATAAAATGACCGCTGTTCAACCTTATTGTGGTGCCCGTAGCAACCTCTATAAAGGACGGGAGTGAACCCTCTTTGGTAAATTTTTATGTAACAAACCATCCCGGTACGGGTCTACATATCTAACGAAATAGCCAAGGTCTGTCCGGGGCTCTAGGACTCCTCCGACGGGAGACAGGCGGACAGAAAGGGGTCGGTTCCGGACCCCTCCCGTCTCAGGTCCCTTTTGTCTCTTCCCCGGGGACCCTCCGTCCACCCGGACTCCCGACGTCGGTCTCCGGACCTCTGTCTACCCGGACTCGACGGGGGAGTGGCTCGGAGACCTGGACCGGACGGGAGAAGGGCACCCCACCGCGGACGAAGCTGAGGGCGCGACCTACTGAGTACCGGGACCTTTCACCCGGAACGAGGAGGCCCTTGGAGTTTTTCGGTCCGGGTCCCGGTGCAGACACGTAGACTTCTCGGGAATTACGTCAGACCTCGTACATCCTGGGGACACGGACTATGGGACACTCGGCCACAGCGACCGCGCCCTGAAGGACGGGGGTCTGGGACAGGAGGCACACCCGAGGGGCGTAGTCATCGGTGGCCCCGCCCACAGGACACGGTTCCCAGTCGGGACGAGGAGTGCAGGACGAGAGTAAGGGAGGCGACCTGGAGTCTGGGAGAGCACCCAGAAACCTAGAACCAAACATGCAAACAGATCGACCGCCCTCCCCAAGGTCCACTCGAAGCAGGAGGTCCTCGGGGACACACGTACCCGAGATCCGGGTCCACGAACTCTCTGAGCCAGACGTCCACGTTTCGCTTACACGAAACCAACCTGGAGACCCTACTACCCGTCGAGACTCTTCGGCACCGGGCGGGGGTTGGGTCACCACGACTGACCCCGACTCTGGAAGGGGTCCCAGGTACACATTCGGGGGTCCCCGTGGAGCCTCGGAGAGATCTAACCAGCCACCTTTTTCCTGGTCGCTCTCTGGGGCTCTCTCCGTCCGCCCGTCTCTCTGGTTTACGATACTCCAGGCCCGGACGGAGTACGGGTGTTCCTCGGTCCCTCGACACCCACCCGGGGCGAGACTCCCCGTCCGAGAGCCGACCTTCGGACCCCGCACTCCTATCCACACTAGAGCCCGGACCCGTGGGGAAGACCTCACGCTACAAGGGTAAATCCAGGAGTGAACCGACCCGTCCCTTGTAACTATTTAGTCTGTCGGAGTCTCTACCCCGTCTTCCGACCACCGGGGCCCTTTTCACGAAGTGTAGAGACATATCGTCTATTTATGGCACGGCTGGTGGCGGTAGTTGCATCCTGACGACCCTCCTTGTCCTTTAGTGCACACACGTGTACACATGCACACAGCTCGTCTACACAGGAACACGGACACAGGCCCATATACATACACACATCGAATGCATACCTCCAGACGCATATTCCCAGAGACACACAGACTAATAGACCACTGCGTGGACACACTGAGACAGATGTGCGTGTAGTGGGCACGAGACCGGGAGGGGCGGGTCCTACGACTGCCTACGACTGGCAGCAGTACCACCCCCAGGGTCCCGAGCGAGACCCGTAGAGGTCCCCGTCTTTGGCCGGGGTTCCCGCTACAAGACGTCTGAGGGGAGAAGTAAGCAGGTAGAGAAAGGAAGACAAAAGTCGTGGTGGGGGATGGGGCGGGTGGAGAAGACAGGACCGGTGAGTGAAGAACAGCTAAGGAGAAGAACGGAGTAGAAACCGAAGACCTTTACCCTTCCTCCGGACCGGACGCCGACGCAAGACGAACGTCACCCGAGACGCTCCTCCCGGCCCCCAACATTCTACCCCCGCCTTAGACTTAGCGGTGGACGGGCTCCTCCGCCCAGCCGCGCTCGTAGGAACAGAGCACAGACAGTGGGCCCCTTGGTCCTACCTCCCCTGACACCCTCGGGTGGTCCGTGGGGACGGGTGGGTCGGCCCCACGCCCGTGTCGCCAGGTCGACCGCCGTTACCACCGAGCCGAGGGTGTCGTCACCCCACCCCCACCCCCGCCCCACCAATCGTTAACGAAAGTCTAACAGAAACGACGAAGAAAAAAAAAATTAAGACTTATATTAAAAAAATTGAAAAATAAAACGTAACCTCAGAACGCTAATTGTCGCAACACAAGTAGAGGACACGTGCCGTTCCACTGAGTCGGTATGTATAGGTGCACAGAGACGACGAATTTTGGACGTACGGGACGAGAGTCCGCCCCCTCGACCAGAGCTCACCCCCTCCCACTGACACCCCTCCTCCGAGATCCCCCACCTACTGCGTTCCTGGACCGGGGCTTTCCGGGAGAGAGGGACCTTGACGTTGATGTCGACGAGGCAGGTGTCTCGTTCTCCGAGTCTCCGCCGGCACGGTCTAGACTGGGAAAGGAGCTGGAGGGGCTCGGCGAAAGGAGCCCGGGGACGGCGGACCACAACATATACTTCGGAGTCGGAGGGAAAACGTTTTACCGTCGCACACGGTTCCTCCCGTCCCGGGTCGGACTTGTACACTCAACAAATAATCGCCCTGAAAGTGACTGTCCTAATAATCGAGGACGAAAAAAACCTTGGATCAGACTGGCGGGTCGTAACCAACTGAGGGTCGTTCGGGACCCGACGTGCACCGGTGAGTCTGGACCTAGTCCATACACTCACACGAGTCAGCACAGGCTGAGAGACGCTGGGGTACCTGACACCACACGGTCCGAGGAGACAGGTACCCTAAGAGGTCCGTTCTTAGGCCCTCGCCCCGACGGTAAATTTTCGTTGTCAATTTCTACTCGGTGGTTCGCGGCACGGGACCCACCCACAGTGTCCGGGACGGTACAAAAAATTCAGGTTCGACCAGTAGAACTTTCTCGTTGTTCAACATAAAGGGTGTCACGGAGGCTGTCTTCCCTCTACGAACGTTCCTCCCCAGGCTCCCAACCTTGTCTCCAAACTAACTAGCGTCGCCGGGTGTGTGACACCCGGGCGTGGAGGGTCGTGTCCGGCGACTTGTCCGTCGTTGACAACACAATCGTCTACAACCTCCCCGGACACTTTCGACCGGTCCCCCGTCAAACCCCATTCTTTCTGCGGACTCAACCTTCGATACGACTCTCGGCCCCGGACGTCTGCCCATGTCCCGACGCACCCGAGACTGCCCCCTCCCGAACTACGCACTTCAGCGGCCTTCCCAGTAGAGTCTCCGAGCAGTTATCGAGTACGGCGAGACGGCCGTCCCAGAGACCCGCTCCACCGACCGGGGGACGGGGAGAAGACACACGCCACCCTGGCGGAAAGGACTCCCCACCGGGAGTGGGGTGGACGGTGTGAGGGAAGAACGAGCCCGTCGGACCGTCGACGTCCGGTCGACCCGAAAGAGAACCGTCCCAGGGACCCGGGTCCGGCCCAGCGGGTCCGGAAATACCGGGAGACAGGGGGAGACGGTCCCCGCCGGTGGAGGAGCCGAGGTCGAAGCACGGTGCAACGTGGGAGTCGTGGGAAGGACTGTCGGACCCCTTGGGACGTCTGCCGTCCGTCTCCTTAAGTCTCCACCCAGCGGGAGATGTTACGCTTTACGCCTACCCACACTTCTAGCATCTCCTTGTCAGTACCCTTCGGGACCTCAAGGTTGACTCTACTTTATTTACGATTTATTCTCCTTTCCGGACCCTTAAGGGACCTTCAGACCACCAATCCTGAACCACGAAAGAGACGGCACCGGGTCCAAGTTAGGGACCAGTCCTTCGATTCTAGGACGGTCGGCGCACCGTACCGGTTTTAAAAAAAAATTTTTCGGTTCGGTTTTGGGTGACACCTACGCATCCTTACCAACGAAGACTACTCCCTTGTCCGACCCAGACTTGTCTCCTTCTCCCGGGAACTCTGGGCCCGTCAGTCTTACTGCCTACGGGTCCCACCGTCGAGGACGACACGGGTCCTGTCCGTCAGGCCAACTTGAGTGTCCGGCAGATCTTAGAGGGGACGTCGCCAGAAGTGTCGGCGACGATCAACTATGCGGTGGAGACGGGAACAGGTGGGAAGCGAACTCTCAGTCCTCTCTCAACCACTCAACGGGTTTCGGTGCACCGAGGGACCTCCTCCGACCCTTTCGGCCGAAACCCCGAGAAGGACACCAAGTCAGGTGGGGGTCCGTGGGAAGGGGCCACCGAGTGCGAGTTCCCTGCGTCTCCGGTACCTCCACTTCGTACTCGAGACCCTAGCCCCCCCCGAACCGAGGGGTAAGGAAGGGAACAAACTCGAGAACCACGGGAACCCGTCCAGTGGAGACATTCGGAGGCAAAACCACAGACCTTTCGCACCCTTACTGGCAAGGCAAAGGGTGCCCAAACCTGCCCTGAGACCACCACACCCAGGTCGGTCTCGCTACGACATTGTCGCCTCAGCGAGGGGCGTCGGACGGAGGACCGAGGTCTACTCTCGGCCCGAGCGGTGGGGACCGCGTCCCCACGACACTGGGGCGTCGGACCTTGTCCCACTCCGGTCCCGCCCGCTGGTCAAAGTCGAGAGAGATCAGGAAGAAAGGAGAGGCTTTGTGGTGTCAGGAAGAAAAGAGAGGTTTTTGTGGGTTTTCCCCAAGAGTCTTAAACTCCTTTGGGGGACCTAGGGAGGACGCAGGGGTCCGTGTCGGTGGTCCAACGTATTCGTTAGACGAATTCCAGTGAGCCTAGTCCCGGCTCACAACTGTGTTATCGAAACTAGAGGGTCCTTTTTCTTTTTATCTTCAAGTTGACCCCTGCACGGTCCCTCCGTCGACGATTACGGTGAACCACTAAAAGGTACGAAATTAGTTCTCGGAGCGACTCGGCTTCCCACAACCTCCACTGTTTCGAGACCCCCCAAGTGTCCCCAACCCCCCTCGGGCGACGTATTCGGTCCCCGGGTCTACTCGGTCTACTCGAGCCCCACGGGAGTGGAGCGACCCGGGGTGAGGCCACGGTCCACGACTCAACCGGCGGGGGGGGGTCCTCCGGTCTCGGACACCCGTCCACCTTTCGTGTAACCTCCTGTAGAGGGGTAGGGCGAACCACTCTTTGCAGATCTTTTACAGAGTACACCACGGCCCGTAAAGGGTCCCTCCGAGGATGTATACCGCCAGGGACGAGTCACCGAGCTTGGGACACAGCCCGTCGTTCACTTGCTGGTCCTCGGACCGCACCGCACCGCAGTCGTGGGACAGGTCCAATGACGTGCACGACCCGGTATAGACCCCACAAATTTCCCCGGTCCGAAGACCCCACAGGAGAGTCATGGAACCTTAGTGTACTCGTCCCGGTATTCGGTACTCCGTCGGTACGGTCATACGTGTGTCCCCGATGATCGTCTTCACGAACACGTTTCCAACCTCAGTCCTCCCCCGCCCCTCCTCGGGTCACGCGGGTCTCGTCCTGATCCGCCGTCCCCGGGACTCGTACCCCCTGGAAGAACCGTCCGGGAGACTTCTGCGAACGGAAAATAAGACTCACGTCACCCCCCTCGGAATCTCTCAAAATTCGTCCCTCATTGTCGGGGGGAGGTCGTCGTACCTGAATCCCCACCCCGGCCGACAACCGTCCGTGCGATCATACCTGGTTACACCTGTGTGTGGAGGAACATTCCCCGCGTTTGTAGGGTCTCCATGCCGGTCGTCCGGGTCGGTCCCCTAGCTAGAACGTGATCGCAGGTTCAGTGACACCAGTGTCTGGAGTGAGTGTCCCGGCTCGTAGGTAGTGGGATTAGGGGTTGCTATTGCAAGGAATTCGACGACGCAAGTCTCAACCGACCGCCATTCCGGGAGCACAATAGGGTGGATCTCGGGAGCGAAACGGACATAAAGAGACACTAGAAGGGAGTCATGGTCACTGCCCATCGACTAGGGACACTAAGTGAAACAAAGGTGTGCACAGGAACCTCGGTAGGACGGGGGCTGGGAAACGCGTAGTCCGAGGGAGACGGAAGGGGCCCTCGAGGCAAGGATGGGAAGGGCAGTGGGGACGGAGGTCGGAGGTAGAGGAAACGACTTCGCAGGGACAAGAACAGGTGAACTTAGCCCCAGAAGAAAGGACCTGAGCCGACCCCTGAGTCCCGGTGTCCTCCAGAACGGGCGTCGGGACGTCCGAGTAGGACGACCCAGTGTAGAGTCCCCACGGCGCAACCCAGACAAACGCAACGGACCCCGCCGTAGAGAGCTTTTACTCTTGGATGGGTGTGTCGGGTCCCTCGGGGCGCATCGGCCCTACCTACGTCCCCTTCCCCGGCGAACTGTCTTTGGGCCTTCGTAAGGTCGCAAGGGTAGGATAAGGACGGAGTAGCCCCTACAGCCCCAGTGTTGGGGGCCCTTCCGCGAGGTGCGGGAGCCACTCGGTCACCCGGTCGGGGACCCTCCGGGTCTCTGGTCCTTCGTCCCTCGGCACAGGGACTCTGCCTGCACTAATTAATGGTCGGCTGCACGGACGGCGGACGGGCACGGAAGTAGGACATGTCCGACGACCGAATGCACGCCTGAGCCCAGCATACTTCAATCCGGGAAACCATTGTGTCAGGAGTCACCAGGAGTTCGTACCGTCGCTGGATCTGAGGGAGTTTGTAAAAACACCTTAGTCGACAGGACTCAAGGACGGGAGAAGAACGTCGGAGTCCGGGGGCAACTCTTGAAGTCTTTCACTTACGGTGCGTTCTCCCGGTCAGGACGCGACACAGGGTCTCGACCGTCCTTGACCCAAAACGGACCTGAGCCCTCACCCACAATTAACGGATAAATACCGCTCTTCTAATTGTTACGGAGGAAACTTTCAATCCGTATCATCTTGAGAACCTATTAAGGACGACCCCTCCCTCTTCCCACCGAAAAAAAAAAGGGGACGGAACCTTTTGTTTTCCTTATCAACCAAGGTTTTATATTGCTTAGTGGTGCTCGAAGTAGACACTCGTCGTCGTCACTCGAGTGTAGCAGTATACAGTGACTTCCGGTGGTCCGGGTCGGGGCAAGGGACTTTGTCACGTCCCCGGACAGGACGCAAATTAGAGACAACTGACCCACCACCGAGACCGCCCCCACCCCCCACCCCTTGCGACGTCGACAAAGGAAAGGTCTCGGGACACGGACCCCTTACACGGTCCGACGGACCTAATCGACCCTGGGAGACGTCCCCCGCCTTTGGTGGGGCACCCAACCTCTCAAGGCACACCTGCTACCAATCCGTCCAAGGACTTCTGGCTCTTTCCCTCTACGAGGGTGCCACTCCCGGTGTCGTCCTCCCCAACGGGAACCCTCCCACCCCGAGCCGTCACACCCCAGGCGTCCGGGTGGTCCCGACTCCTGTCCCTCCTGGCACTTCACCCGAGGCACTTACAACCTTTTCGATGTTTAGCCTTCGTTCACGACACACACCTGGTCTGCGAGAGCTCCCCACTCCTCGTCTCCGCCGGCGTCCTTCGTCCGTTTCACTACGCGGAGGAGGTCGGAGCTCCCGAGAGGGTCGGGCAGGCACCCGTGTCGGAGACCGCCCCTCCGTGTCTACCGTTTCGGGGTGGGGGCCACGTCTCACGTCTTACCCTCTCTCGGACCTCGACTGCGAACCACGTCCCGCCTCCCCGAGCAGTAGGATCACGGGCCGGCACCCGCCTGACACGTCTGCGCCCGTTCGGGAAACGGGAGCCATGGTAGGCCGCAGGAGCCGGCCCCCTCGATCCCCGGACGGGCCAAGAGAAGAAGTGAGGCGTGGTGGGAGCAGACGTGAGTATCTACGAAGGGACCCCTTGACGACCCGTGGACCGTGAGCCCTACTCCAGGTCCCCGCAAAAGACGTTCTGTGTGTGGTGACAGTGAAAGCATAGTCGATGACAGTTCTTTCCCCTACCTATTCTGCGTTCGGTGAATCGTGCCTGAGGGACCTGTACTCAAACTCGTTTGAGGCCCTCTACCACCTCCTGTCTCCTCCGACTACACGGTGTCAGGCACCCTAACGTTTCTCAACCTGCACTGACTCGCTGTTGTTATTCGGTCGGGTCTTTTCCGTCCTATTAAAGGTTACCGTTACACACGACGGTTCTTTGAGTTCGTCCGACCACACCAAACCTTGCGGTCCACCCTCTCTCCTCCACCTTCCCCGGTGGAGGCCAACCTCCCTACCCCTCCGGGGGGTGGGGCTCCTCCACTGGCCTATCCTCCTGTGGAAGTCGAGGGAGTAGAAGCGGGTGGTCGGACCGACTCCGGGACCCCCGGCCCAGGCGTCAGGAGTAGTCTGGTCGGACGTAGGCATCGTCCTTATCCTCCCTCAAGCAGCAAGACTGGGAGGTGGTGGCGGTGGGTGGGGGAAGGCCCCACACCAGGAAATAGGAGGGTCCTCCGAAGGAGAGGAAGGAGAAGTCCCTTCTTTTAACTCACACCCGACGGACGAGTGGACGGTTCAACCCTCTGGGGACTCCCCGCGGGAAGTCGGGGGTACTGGGCACCCGTTCTGGAGGGGTTTCCCGGGGACGGTTCCCACCCAGGACGGTCGGGAACGGTCGGTCCCCGAACCCACTCCGGCCCTGGGTCCGATCCGAAACCCAAGGGACGTCCACCCCACCGGGTCCCGGAGTCCTGAAAGAGTCCTTCGTACCGACAAGGAACAGATTAGGTGATCCAAGTGTGTGCCTACCTCCTTGGAGCTTCAAGACTACAGTAAGGCAGAGTTGTCTGAGTAGGAGGGTCGGGAACCCGTCTGTCCGAAACGTAAAGAAAGAAAGAAAAAAATGAAAACGGGCATGGTACGTCGGTTTTCCCCGTTTGAGAGGGCCTCAAACGAGGTTGAGTGCAGACAGCTCAACCACAATTCAGTGAACGTATAATAGGTGGGTGAAAGAGCTGCCATCGACTATGCTTTCACTGTCACCACACACACCTTAGAATCAAGGGGTTGGTCCCTAGCTTGGGAGCAGGGGACGTAACCTTTGCGTCTCAGAATTGGTGACCTGGTGGTCCTTGCAGGGTCGAAACGGAAAGAGCTCAACACTTAAAAACCCGACCTTTTGGTCCCGTGGCTCCAAAGTCGTGGTCCCGGAGGGAACCTCCGGCAAAGGCGAGACGGACTCCTGACGTCGCGTCGACAGTACTAGAAATAGCCCTAGGTCTAGGAAGGAGCCACGCCCCGACCTCGTGTGTCCTCTGTCTGGGAGCCAGACCGAGACGGTACGGGTCCCCTCCAGGTACTCCAGGAGACTGACAGGTACTCCAGGACGTCCACCTGTGTAGGGGTCAGACTTTCACAGGAGAATCGCGGGTTTCGTCTCGGAAGCAATGGGCAAGGACTCTAAACGACCCCCTAGAGATTCGGGAACCGGTAGCGGTGGGAGGAGTAGGGGTCTCACTGAACAGAGGACCCTCCCCGCCCACACCGCCGGTCAGGACGTGAACGGGGTCGGGGTCCGGACCGGCCGGACGGGAGACTAGGGGTCGGTCCGACAGGACCTGTGTCCGGGGACCAGTGAGGAGAGGGCAGGGAGGACCTCAAAGTGAGTGGGAGACTTTGCCACTCGTCCGGACCTACACCCCTTTTCCCCGGACTCTTTACCCGGAAGACACAGGACCTTCCCTCCAAGGACCGTTTGGGGAAGGACTTTACTGAACCGCTTGTTCCACGTTCCACTGGAACTCCCGAACGACACGACTGCTGGGTCGGTCCGACCCCGACACGAGTGTGAGTGCACTCCCCGAGAAGAGAGGGGTAGTGGGGCTAGGGAACAGACGGGGAAAGAGTACACCCGTAGGGCCCTTCTAAGGCTCGGGTCCCGTCCCGGGAGCACCCGGCGGACCCAGAAGAGGACAGTGTACAGGGGAGACCTTCCTGCCCAGGGGTGACCCTGGGTCCCGGCACCAGGTCAGAACGTCTGCGACCCAGGTGGAGACCCGGGCGTGTGGAAGGGTGTTGGGGAGCCATCAACCCTGGTCGAAATTTGTCCGGATTAGGTGGACCTCTTCAAGGTAGAGTGCAATTAGACCTTGTTAGAACTTGTTACCTTCAAAGGTTCTTAACTACCGTCTATCTTTATCCTTGTTCATACGTCCGACCCCTCGGTCGTTGTCTCTTCGGGGAAAAAACAACCCAAATCTTGGTCGGGCCCGTCCACACCGTGTCGCGTCGTACAACCCCCATTCGTAAAGTCGTCTCCATCCGACTAATACGTCGTAATTGACAAACCACTTTCCTCCGTGTACCGAAGACTTTGCTACGCTCCAACTAACACAGTGAGTCGTCTCTGTGGTCTTGAAGTCGTACTGTGTACGTCCCTCGGGCACTCGTTTATGACACGGGTACAGGGGGGGGTTGTGGATCCGGTCACCCGCCACCTTCCCACCCAAGACCTGGACCTCCCCGTACCGCCCCATTGAGAACGGTCGACCCCCCGGGACCCGTGCAGTGACAGGGAGAGACCCGGAGACACTGGAGACGACACGTGACACCCGAAACTTTAAGACCCCCGTGGACCTCGGCCGGCCCACGTGTCTGTGGGAGGCCTCCACAACCGGGGACTAGTCACACCAGTGGGGACAGTAGTGACCATAAAGAAACTGAACAATGACGAACACTGGAACTTCAAAGTTGTAATCGAACTACCCGTCGGGTCTCTTCCTTCGTCGTCCGACGGTCCTCCGGGCTCTCACCGGCCCTCAGACCTCGCCTCCCACCCCTCCCACCCACGAACACTCAATGGACGACTGAGACCCGTCCACTCCATCCTCGTCCAAACGTCCTCTTTGAGTGGGTAGCTTACAAGAGTTCTGTCGGGGTACTCTAGCTGTGTAGAATAGGTAAAATCTCCGACATTGACTCAGAGTCGAGGTACGTCACCTTTGTCTTATACTCGGCAACAAAATTTAAAAATTTAATAAAATTTAAAATTTTAAAGACTAATAAAATTTAAAAGACCAATAACAACAAGTCAGGGAGTCAGCACAGACTGAGAGACGGTGGGGTGCTTGACGTCGTGTGGTCCGAAGGGCAGGAAGTGGCAGAGGGTCTCAAACGAATTCGAGTACAGGAAACTCAGCCACTATGGTAGGTTGGTAGAGTAGGAGACAACAGGGGAAGAGGAGGACGGGAGTTAGAAAGGGTTGTAGTCCCAGAAAAGGTCACTTAGTTGAGAAGCGTAACCCACCAGTTTCATAACCTCGAAGTCGAAGTCGTAGTCAGGAAGGTTACTTATAATTCCTGACTAAAGGAAATCCTACCTGACCAACCTAGAGGAACGTCAGGTTCCCTGAGAGTTCTCAGAGGAGGTCGTGGTGTCAAACTTTCATATTTAAGAAGCCGTAAGTCGGAAGAAATACCAGGTCCAGAGTTGAACGATCATCGGCGTCAATTTTTCTTTTTTTCTTATCCACTTTAATTATCGTAGAAAATAAATTGAGTCACCTAGGTTTGTCACAGTAAAGTTGTACGTCAGTCATCTCTAGTCAGCAACCATCTCTACACACGAGCAAAAGTTATATAGTTCAAAGGTACATGTCCTGCACACAATGCCAATGATGTGTAGGGTCGCCCTGACCGGTGTGCAGGTTACGGGCCACCGAGGAGAGCACGTGAACCTTCACCCGGGGGACCGGGGGGTCGTGAGTCCGGTACCCCATGATCTCGTCCACACCTGGTCGGGTCCCCGTCTCACACAAAGGACTCGTCAGGACAGGGACCTCGAACCGGCAAAGGACTGGTGTAAGAAGGATCCTTTAACGTAAATACCAAGATCAAACACGGGGCGACACGTCCCGTCTGGATATCCTTCCACCCGAAGTCGTCGGACCCTTGTAGTCTGTCCCGGGGCGGGTGGTACCCTTGGAAGACCCGGGAGTCCGAGGTCCATCGTTGTCGGGACACTCGACTAAGGTTAGCCGTACGTAACTGACCCACGGCAAAGACACGTTCCCGGACCTCGTCCCCGAATCCCCGAGTCGTGCGCATTCTGGGGTCGACGTGGAAATTCCTCGGACGTCCGATGTCTTCCAAACCCACCCTCGTTGAGATAGATCCGTCGGTGGACGTTCGACCCCTCCATCAACACAGGAGACCCCCAAACCCAAGTTCAAGACCTGAGTAGAGAAGTAAGCCGGTGACGACTGGTTCGAGGACGACACACAACCCGGGGACCTCCGAGGTCCCGACGTCGTCCTCTGCCCCTGGGAGGCGGAGTCGGAAGACCTTCAGTTTCGTAGTTGTGGACTAGTGCATCTTTGTACCTCTGAAACTGACCGAGAGCATCGAGACGGGAGACACTTTCACTTTCAGCGAGTCAGCACAGACTGAGAGACACTGGGGTACCTGATATGTCAGGTACCCTAAGGGGTCCGGTCCTATGACCTCACCCATCGGAAAGGGAAGAGGTCCCCTAGAAGGGTTGGGTCCCTAACTTGGGTCCAGAAGACGTAACGTCCGCCTAAGAAATGGTCGACTCGGTGTTCCCTTCAGGTTCTTATGACCTCACCCATCGGATAGGGAAGAGGTCGTCTAGAAGGACTGGGTCCTTAGTTTGGCCCCAGAGGACGTAACGTCCACCTAAGAAATGGTCGACTCGACACTCCCTTCGGGTCGGGAGACACGGAAACAGAAAAAAAGACCAATTTATCCTAGGCATCACCGATAATAACCCGAATTTTGTCCTGCTACTGGTGACATTCCTGGGACGCACCGTGGACTACGTGAGACCTCACGAAGTCCTTAGGTCGTCAGTCCTGGTCCCTGCGGACCACCCAAACGGCACTACACACGTCCCGAGAGGTGAAGAAGTGTCCCCTCGGTGCTACGAGGGACCACCCGGATCCGGACCATGGGTTCGGGGAGGAGTCTGGTGCGGAGACGACCTCCCGTCTCGTCTCTGTCCCGGGGTTCTACAAGGGAACTGGCCTTTGACTGAGTACACCGACCTCGACACCAAACCCTACCACGTACCTCGTAACCCTGAAACAAGACGTACGGTAGCCCTCGGTTCCTGTCAAGACTTGTCCTGTCACCGCAAAACCTCGACACAGACCGACCCCCACCCAAACGTCCCTCGGGGGTCCCGTCTGTCTCTTCCTACCACGGACACATAAATCACCGGGAGTACCTCTACCCCCGGACAACCTCAGGGTCAGTACGTTGCACTTGACGAAACCCGGATCCCGGAAAGCCCCTTAAGGAACGGACCAAGGAGATCCGGACTCACAGGTCCCGGACCTCTTCTGCCCCCTCGGCGACCGACTCAACTGGAGACGTTCCGGTGGGATACTCGCGAAGGAGGAGAAGTAATCCCTTTTTCCTCCCACTGGATCACACAGGAAGCCCTGCGCTTGACTCGGTCTTTCCGGAAGGAACAGGAGAGTCCTCGACTGCTCCGGCCTTCGCTGGGAGGACTCGTCACTCTACTACCCTGGAGGACGGAGTCAAACCCAGTGGACAGACCAGTCTGACGACGGTGCGGCAGGGAAGCACAACTCTGGGCAAACGGCCTCGGGACGTGGACACACCGGACTCGGGATGCGAAACTTTGAACCCAGGCGTGCGCTCCTAGAACGGTACACGCTGTCACACGCGTGAGGTGGACACAAGGGCACGAGGTGCCTGGTCGTCCCCCGAACACAAGTGCATCAGTGCACCACAGCACTAATGTCAGGGGTTTTCACTTCTAACGACAAAAGTAAAACGTCTCATTTTTTGGTTGTAAGTCTCACCGTCGGTTCGAGTGTTCCAGTCCGCACCACCCCGATACGCCAGGTCCAAGAGCGTGAATAGTCCCTCAGTTCCGTCCCGAGCCCCACGGTCCGGGTAAGGTAGTAGAGTCCACAGACACCGCTCCAGTCACGGTCTCTGACCTCGAACCACACTCAGAAGGGAGGAGCCGACACTACCCGGGAACCGCCCTGTCGGACCGGGACCCGTGAGGCCCGAGACGAACTCCTGTCACGTCACCGGGTCCGAGTCCCCAGTCCGTCCCGGGTCAGAACCCCGCCGTCGACCCTAGAGTGTACTGTAGAACTCCCTTCGGACTGGACCAGGGACGACGCGGTCGACAATCTCGACAGATCTGCCAGATTCCACTGTCAACAGTGGTAGGATCTTCATCCGATTTTAACCTTATAGTGCCTTTAGACTTTGAAGTCCAGCTTCAGTACTGTGACTCGTTCACGGATTCACCCCTGTGATTACCACCGGAACTACTTCGGGTACCTGGACGTGCTCCTCGGGGTCCGGAAAAAAAGAAAAACCGACGTGACGGACCGTACACCCTAGAATCAAGGGACCGGTCCCTAGCTTGGACGTGGGAGACGTAACCTTCACACTGCACGATTAGTGCCCTTTCAGGGTCGGGATCCGAAGACTTCTTCATGGATTCCGAATCATACTCTCCGACCACACCCCCTTTTTCTGTCGGGGGGTGGAGGGACCTGGAAGGGCTGACGGTCCCGGGAGCTCGATGGGGCGTCACGTCCGACCACGGACACTCTGAGTAGGTTTCGGTCGGTCGCCCCTCCTCCCTTCTGCGTCCGCCTCAGCCAGGAACGGGGCACAGAGCCCTAAGAGACACCCCGGGGACACCTCCGGCCCGGAAGTCCCGTCCCCTGGAGGGGAAACAGGGGTCAGACGGGTCCAAAGAGAAGAAGGAACACCAATGCCTACCCTGTCTCCCGCCAACGGGAGAGGCGGACCCGTAGGGACTGGGAGTCAGAAACTGGGACACGGTCCCCCAAGACGTCCCTGGTGGGAACAGGGTCTCGTCTTGGAGTCCCCTAGCCTCCGGGTCACAGACAACTCAGGATACACCCTACACTGAATTACCAAATATTATTATCTAAACGATAAGATTGATCGTGAGGCGGCTCTCGTGGGGACCCTACGACTCCCAAGTCACCACGGGGTGTCAATTGCCGGTCACGAAGATCCTCACGATCGTCGACAGTAAAGGTTGGCACATCTGAGTCCAGTCGTTTGAGGACAATGGGTGAAAACGTTTAACTCAAACTTGCCACGTGTCGGTACGGGCACCGGACACCGACGAAAGTGCAGTGCTTTCTCTGGTGCACCAAGAGTTTCGGTCGTCGTAAGTGACACACAGAGAACGTCTCTGATACTCGTCGGGGATTGCCTCTACTGGGGCACGGAGTCAAAGGGGTAAACCTTTCGAGTTGGTCGTAAAGAAACCGTCGAAGAGTACTCTCACCCAAGGGGTCCTCCCGGACCGCGGCACTAGCACCGGTAGTCCTTACACTCCCCACTACAGTCCGCCAGGCGGGGCTGACAGAGTCCGGGACGGCCGACGTCTGAACCGGGGAGGTGACCCCTAGGGGACGACCGGGTCGTCAATCCTGAGACGTGAAGATGACGATCTCGGGTCCAAGGTAGGGAACTACCTCTCGATTCTAGGGTTTTCGGTGTGTACCGACTTTTGTGTGTGTGTGTTGTTTTTTGTTCCTCCACGAACGTTCCCTCGACCAACGAGGACCGAGTGGTCCCGAGACCACAGTCCTACTCGGTAAGTCATAGAGTCACGTGTTTTCGCACTATGGAAAAATTCTTTTACTTTTTGGCGGAGGACAGTCGTCGCCGGACCGAGACCTCCGTGACCGACCCAACGACCAGGTCCGGGGGCACGAGGGTAGAGGAGAGGAGGTCCGGTGGGAGGACAGAGACGGCGGTGAGAACGAACCTCTCGGACGCCGACGCCCCTCCGACCAAGTGAAGGAGGACGAAAGTAGGGGAGGGGGCCGAGATAAGAGTAGTAGGGAGCTTCTTAAAGCCCACTCCGGCAAGACGGGTCCGACCATCCTGCGTTGAGTTCTACGTTCCCCAAAAGCAGTGATTCCTGTTTGGGGACCTTACAAACGTGACCGACCCCTGCGTCGTCGGAGGGGCGACGGTCTCCACAGGACAGGGACTCCGTCTATTGGTCGACCCTTCAACGATTTCCTATAATCGAGACACCGCTGTCTTGAACCGGGTCGCTCCACCCAGACCTTGTCGTAACACTTTTATTCCCGCCCTTCCGACCGAGACTGTAAATTCCCGGAGTCTACCGGCGCCAAAGGTAGGAGGACGGGNGTGTTCGAGTCAGTTGTCTCCGGCCGGACAGGGCCCCGGCGGGGCGCGGACTCTTTAGACTTCCGCCGGGAGCCTCGGTTCTCCGACGCCGGCCCCGACCTCGCGGAAGCCCCTGGCCCTTACACCAGCCTTTCAAGAATCGTGCTGGTTCTCGGTGAAGGTGGTGGCGCCGCCGACCGCAACCGGGACGACACTTCGGTCGGCCGGCGCTCGTCTACCCCTCTCCCAAAGCCGCATCCGCACGCAGAGGGACTTCTTCGGCGAGGGACGTCCAGGGGAGTAGGGGGTCAAACAGGCGTCCCCATGGCACGTCAAACGTCAGGCGTCATAGATACCAGCTCTTCGTTCTTCTGACCCCAGCCCCACCTTACCCCGAGTGCCAAAAAGGGTCCTTAACTCGAAGGGTCTGATGTTTAAGACACTTGGAGTCGGGGGACTCGACTCGACGATGACGCAGGCCCTACGACCCCTTCCCACACACACCGGTCGTTCACATCGGGGGCGGACCCTCTCTGTCTGTGCAGGCGTCAATCGGCCGTGTTCCGTAGACGATTTGACTCCAGGGTCCTCGTAGGGTCCGAGGACCCTTCGCGACCCACCGTCATTTCTTTACGGAGGTAGTCGGAGCGACAGCGGCCCACGGTGAGACCTACGATACATTCTCGAGGGAGGGACGAGTACGGTCGGGCCCTACGAGAATCGTAGTGCAGGCCATGACGGTCCCTGGGTCCTCGTCTCTGGGTTCCTCACTGAACGGGGTCCGGTGCCTCGGTCGGGGGTGGGTGGGTGGGGGCGGGAGCCGTCCACACCCCAAACTTGGGTTCACCAAAACGACTCTCGCACACGACGATCACACGTCGGGTTGAGCCCTCCACGTCCCTCCCCAGGTTTCCGACCTCCAAAAGATCCGTCTCGGTTCGTCGCCCCGCACCTTCCCCTCCTTACGTCGAGACCTCAGGACGGTGCCCGCCGGGCACGGGAGCGGAGGGACGGGGCGTCGGAGGGTCCTCGCGTACGCTCGTGGAAGCACGGGCAGAGGACCCTCCCGGGTTCACCTGAGAACAGGACGGTCCGAACACGTCCTCCAAAAGACTCCAGGTCGTGACAGCTTGTCCAGAGTCCTGACCCTCGAAGAAGTAGGACTCAAACATAGAGGTCCTCCATCTCCTTCGTCAGCACACCTCGGTTGGGGACACCGGAGCTCTTCGTGGTAATGACACACTAGTCCCGACCTGTGTTCCGTCACCCGTCCTCCCCTGGGCGACTGTAGAGGAGACCCCAGTCACGAGACCCTGGGATCGTCTCACTGGGAATCAAGACCAGGACTCGGAAGGACCCCACCGTGCAACAGTCCGTCGTGTCTTCTACTGGTCCGGAGGGACGACCGGGTCATCCTTGGCGGTAGAGGTTTATATCACAAAAGAGAACGGCTGGACGGGCAGAGGGAACGCGACCTGTCAGACACCCAATCCCACCAGTGACTGGACCAAGAAGAGTCCGTGGAGGTCTCACGCGTGGGTCAGGACACCAGAACTCTAATCACTAATCTTGTCGTCGACGAAAGTCACCGGTCCGTCTTTTTCCCCGTCCACCCTTTCTCGGGATTTCAGACGGTCTCTCGGCACCTCGTCCGACCGACACTCGCTCCGGAAACCTTCGTCTGTCTCTCGATCCACACCCAGACCGACACCCTGGGACTCGGAGCCAGAGGAGCAGACACTTTACCCACACCATTGTCCCTCGAGTTGCTCTACTACAGACAGAACGTGACTCCTGCGTCACCGCGTTTCAAGTACAGTCAATCGTTACAAGGACAACCTTGCCCCCGTTTGTCAACATATAGGTGGGTTCATTAAAAAGGTCTAAACAATAACAAAGAAGACCGATGTCTCAACTACGTACATATATACATACGGCTCAGTACAGTCAGCACAGACTACGACACGTTGGGATGTCTGACATCGGGTGGTCCGAGGGGGTAGGTACCCTAAGAGGTCCGTTCTTATGACCTCACCCAACGGTACGGGGGAGGAGGTCTTCTAGAAGGGTTGGGTCCCTAGTTTGGGCGTAGAGATCAATTATATATGTACATTTTTTTTTAAACGTTCAACTCTTCCATTTTTTTTTTAATGTCAAATCTTTACATTTGTATGTCTTTCACTTTAAGGAGGTTGTAGATGTACGTCTCTATGATAGAAACTCACAGCCCATATCTAGGAACGTCGGGAAAAAAATTTGTCGGTATTGTGACTCACCTCTGGGTGCTCCGGGGAAGACCAGGTCCACAGGTAACTAAGGTGACCAAGCGTGTATGACGTACACGGCACTACTGTCCTTCACTCTTACACAAGGAAATTTTCTCTTCACTTTCCTTATCATGAATGACTTTGTTTTAGGTGCGTGGATCATGACCAAAAAATGAGATAGGTCATTTTTCGTCTGTACCAAAGTTTTCCTTTTGACTGGTGTTTCAAGAACCGGGACCCGTTTTGTCTTGACTTAAGAATGATCCCGACACACTAGGTTCGGGACACTGGTCGCACAACTAACAGAGCATGGTGTGCAGTCACCACTACGACAAGAGGTAGATTGTAACGACTTGCGAGAGGTGCGAGAGCCTGTGGTACGGAGTACACTAAATTAGTCGAGGCAACAGGTAAGGCCCCCGGGTGACAGAACCGACGGGGCTCACGTCGCACCGGTCGACCAAAGGTCGGACAGGTTCGGGTCCTCAGTGAAGGTTACAGTCGGGGCGTGGTGCCTGAACCTCGGCCGGACGGCTGCCCCGTCCCGGGACGACAACAAAACCAGAACGAGGAGCACTTATCAAACGTGTACTCGGGTCCCTCGACCAAACCGACACATTGCAACAGATTCACTTGGTTAGGTAATACCCCGACGCCACGGGTCCTTGCGGGCACGGTGTCGGCACGAGGGCCCTGGGGGGGCGTGGTGGTGCGAGTAAACCCTGTGTGAAGAAGCACCCCGGAGACCACGTAGAAGGTACGACCGGGACGTTCCAGCCCCGTACGTAAACTACATACTTTTGGGGTTTCGTTTCGCGGCGGAGGGAGCACAGACACAGAGGGGTGGGAGTGGAGGTGGGTCCCGTCTTCGACCGGGAGAGGAGGACCCAACCAAAACGAGGGGCACATCCTGGGTACAAGTTCCCCTAGAGACAGTGGTAGACAGCCAGGTTGAGGAGAGAGGCCCCTGGACGACACAAGTCCCGTGACACGGCCACGATACCTCGACCTCTTCGTCTTCGTCCTGGGGGCAAGCGAAGTCTGCCTAGGGTACGTAAGACCCGGACGACGACACACGACACGTGGATGACACGCGGCTGTGACGAATACACCCGTCTACCAGTCGTCCTCGTCTCTCTGGTGCAGTCTCGGTCACGAGTTCGGGCCTTCGGACCCATCGTCCCGTCTCTCCCGACCCGTCTCTTCGTCCTGCAAGTCCCCAACCCCCACCGTGCTCACTGGCGGGGGGAAGGGCTCCGAGCGACACGACCGTCCTCGACGTCCCCCGCCTCGGGGCCCCGTCCCCGTCCGTGAGTGCGGACCGGGTCGGGGTCGAGACGGTTGGTCCGTCACGGGATCTCCCACTACAAAGTAGAGGACCTCACCGACAGAGGGGCTTAGGGGACGATCCGAAGAGCGGTGAGGGGAAAGGGGTCGTGGAGACAGGACATGCCCGGAGCTTCACGGGCCCCTATCTTACAGAGCCACCCCTTTCGACAGGTCAAAAGGATTTTTCGACGGGGACCAAAAGGATATCTGCAGGTTCCCCCCGACACTGAGACCCCAAGGAATCGTCGGGTCGGTCAGAACCGCGTTTGGGACTTGAGCACACCTTTGTGGAACGAAGTCTTACCCGACGGATGGCACACCCTCCCCCGCAGCGGACCCCACCAGGACCGAACACCGACCCTCTACCCCCGACTTACACAGGAACTCGACGAGGATCGGGATAGTTGGATGTGCGCCGTCCTGTGCCCCTGGCCAGACCGACCCTCACAGGTTGCACCGACTTCAATACTTACCTGGTGACCTGGTTCCCGACCCCTTCGTCGGGGCCCGGGGTCTCGAGTAGAAGACACAGTGGCAATCGCTGGTTTTCTGAAGGGTTTTTCGACACTGGCGACACGTGGAACCCGAAGACATTGGACCCGCAGACCCCTGGACACCGAGCACAGTCAGAACTGACAACAATCTGCGTAGAGACACGGGGAAGGACAGACAGACTGAAAATTCTCGTCGGTCCTACTGGGACCACACTTAGGTGACCGTCCTGAGGAGCCCTGTTTGTACCCATCCACCCACCCGTGTCGCCCGACGGGAGACCTCGCCGACCGGCCGTCTGGGTCCTAAGTCTCGCCTGTCGTAGTGCAGTCTCGGTGTCCCTCTGACTCAGTGGAACACCGGGGTCGGTGTTACGTACGAGGCGGTCGGGACTGGGACGACCATTGCCCCCCGGTGTCCAAGAACGGCGGGAAACGCCCGACCTTTCCTCTGGTGAGGACGTGTACCGTCCTGCACCCGAAAGAGGGGGTCGTGCACGCAGTGCACCCCGCCTTCCCCGAGAGCCCCGTCTACTTAGTCTCAGACGGAAGGTCATTGAACGAAGACAAACAAGACGAGGTTCACCTTTTACGTGAGAGTGGCGACGCAACGGGACCGGCGGTAGGGGTGCGGGAAGGGGTCCCTGGTCCTCGGACAGACACCCTCGCGGGGAAGGAAGGGTGGTTAGGGACGTTCCGGCTCCTGGTCTGTGCGGGGAAAGAGGAGCCTCTGGGTCGCGGGGACGCCAGGAAACCACCAAGGCGACACCTCTCGTGTAGTGACGGTTCTGGGTCCCGAACCCTCCCGGCCCATGGGGTTCCGGAGTCCAGGGAAGGAAGGTTCTAGAAAGAGACTCGTGGAATCGCGACCCACGATTCCGTGTCACAGATCGAGGCTCGCACAAAAATAGAAACTTACGAAGTATTTATAAAGGAAACCAGTACTATTACTCGGAAAACGAAATCCTAGGTGTGGGGTCTCAAAGGGAAGAAAGGTTTATTCCCTCTACACCGATCACGGACCCCAGGGTCCCCAAGAAATCACCGAGACTCGTGGGCAGAGAGGGCTCAGGTGTTCCACTGGGCCGTCCGAAGCGAGACCCTACCCATAACTGCCCTTGTCAATCCTCTCGGACGGTCCACCTTGGGTCGGGGACGCCAAATGGTCGGCTCGGAGTCCGGGGTGACGACCAGTCACGGTTTTTGCGTTCGGCCTCCTAGGTGGGCCGTGGCCGGGACTGGTCTACTGCCCGCAAGGTCTGGACGGACGACACTAGGGGAGGGTGGGCGGGTCGGGAACTCTCGGTCTGGCGTGGAAGGATGCACAGAGCGGACAAAGAAGGGGCACCCAGGGAAACGCCACCCGAGACGAACAGGGCGACTCCCCATCCCTTTCACTCCGAACCCACCACCCGGATGGGTGCCGGTGTACCTCCCCCCCACGGGTCCAGGGGAACCGACGGCAGACTACGACGGTGGGGTCACAGGGGAATCGCTGTCTGGATTTTGGGTAGGGGTGGAACCGATAACCGGTTCGGGGAACGCTCATCTGGTGACGACACGGAGTCTACCATTTTCTTAGGTGGACGTTCCGTCCTCTGGACCCAAGCTAGGGACCCACCCCTTCTTGGGGACCTCTTCCCTTACCGTTGGGTGAGGTCATAAGAACGGACCTCTTAGGGTGCCTGTCTCCTCGGGCCACCCGATGTCAGTACCCCAGCGTTGCTCGGCCTATGTTGACTCACTGGTCGTGGACTTTCATCTCCCGTCCCTCCCTCCGGACCGACGCCGCTAGGACCGTCGCGGGTCGGTCAAAGCCGAGGCAACTACTGGGACAAGTCATCCGTAGCCCCGGAAGAACGTCGGGGTCGGAAGGACCGTATCTCCTTCGGGCGGAAGGGTCGATATCCGGACGAGAAGGACTTTAGACCTTCTGTAGGGAAAGACCGGAACTCGTACCCAGAAGTAGTCTCTTTGAGTAGTTTTGGACACACTCGGCCTTCTCCGGAGACGAGGGTTTCGCCCGTATCGTTAATAGTTGGATCCATCAAAGATCCTCGTTTTGTCCTGTCACACGCACCCCATAAACTCCACGTCTGTCCGTCGGGGACTCCGAGAAAGATCGACTCAAGAGACGTCCCGGGGTCACCTTCGTCAACCTTTCACGGCAGGACCGGAGTAAGCGCCCGGACACCGAGGAGGGAGAATCCCGACGACTACGTCGCCCAGGGGGGTCCTTCCTCCTCGGGACAGTAGGTGTCAGGGAACCTTCGTGGCCCGACCCCCTCGGGTACGAGTGGGTCCCGTAGGTACGGACACACACCCGGAAACTCCCGACCTTCCTCTACCCTCCCCGGGCCCCTAAGTGGGGTGCTCAGAGTCGACCCTTCCCGTACTGAGGAAAGTCTCGGCGTGGGGGCGGTCTGAGGACGACAAGGGGCGTGTCTTCCTGAGCCCAGGGGTTCAACCCTTGGTCTCCCCGGTCCCTCTGCGACGGCGAAGTCGGGACGTGGGACCAGGAAGGAACACCGGCACACCTGTGTGCCGCGAGAAGGGGTGTCTGGGGCTGGGGACCTGGGGTCTGGAGTTGGGGTAGAAGTCAGGACACTGAGACACCCGTTTCGGTGACTCCGGGGTCCCTCCCCTCACTGACAACGGTGCCAGTGGGTCGTCGAGTAGTGGTCCCGACTCTCCGACCCTGGCCTCGGGTGCCGTCTCTCCGTGGGACCCTACGCGGGAGGCAGCGGGACCCGTCCTATACCTACACGGCACGGTCACCGTATGGGGGTTCGTGTATAGCACCGAGTCTGGACGACTCATCTTTGTAGAACCCTTTGACTGCGAGAGGGGGAGACGTCCCTGTTTGGCCCCGTTCAGAGCCCTGGAGTCACCTTCTCTCCCGACTTTCACTAATTGAATCTCTTTTTAACAAGTTGAGAAAAGAGACTCTTTCCTCAAGAGCCTCTTTCGTTACCGTGAGGTGAGGTCAGGAGAACGGACCTTTTAGGGTACCTGTCTCCTCGGACCATCCGTCACCAGGTACCACAGCGATTCTCAACCTGTGCTGACTCGCTGAAGTGAAAGTGAAAAGTGAAAGTACGTAACCACTTCCTTTACCGTTGGGTGAGGTCACAAGAACGGACCTCTTAGGGTCCCTGTCTTCTCGGACCACCCGACGGCAGATACCCCAGAGTGTCTCAACCTGTGCTGACTACGCTGAATCGTCGTCGTCGTTTTTCTTAAGAGTAAGAACGACATGAAACTCAGGTCTAACACGACCCAAACTTAAAGGAACCCTCTCCCTAGGACCGCCCCAGCCCGCCCCTGGACGGAACGGCCCGGAAGTCAGGCACCTCGAGTCCTGTCGCGGGCTGGGTACCACCCACGAAGTGTCTACTCCTCCTTCTTTCCTTGGCCACTCACTTCCGGGGGACCCAACTCCTTACAAGGGGTCTGAGTCCAGTAGGACTGCGGCCCCGACCGCACTTACAAGGTCCGAGTCAGCGGTCCCTGGTGCACTCTCAGGTCGCAACCCCTTCGGTCCCACGGCAGACGGTTGGACCCCGGCCTCTGGGCACAGGTGCAGTCCCGAGTGGTCCCAGAGACACCGGAGTGAAGAGGTCTCGCCAACCCGGGGTCCCGTCCTTCAGTCGACTCACAGACGTGACGTGACGGGACGTCTCCTTCGTTTCCCCGACGACCGGACCCTACAGGCGGACCCTCCGGCCGGCTCCTCCGCCACTTTTTCACCCCAGACCCGGGGCCTCGGGCAGCCCCCCGGACACCCAGTCCTCGTTCCGACCCCACGTCCGTCTTTATGGGGACGTGGAGACGGACACCGACAGGAGGAGTCGAGGTCGGGACGGACAGGACACGTCGAACCTCCGGTTTCCTCTGGGTCTTCCTGGGGTCCGGGTTGACAGTCACGGTCTCCTTTACCTTGTGCCCCGACACTCGACCCGAGTCTGGAACTGAGGCCCAACGTCCCACTGGCTCCCGCAGTCTCCGAGGACCGCACCTAACTTCCGACCGGAACTACGGAGAAGGATATCACGTCTGCGTCTCGGTCCGGTTGTCCCTGTTTCCGAAACGAGCTGGAGAGGCGGAGGAAGCGACACCACAACCGAAACCCCAACAAACTCCACCCCCCAACTCCCCTCGGGAGCCCCTTCCCTCCTCGTACGGGGGGACACGAGGGTCGGGAGTCTTCCGGGATGTCGGGAAGGAAGGGACCGCGCGAGTGACGGCTCCCACCCTCTCCCGAACCCCAGACCTCGTGTGTTCTAGGGGAGACCCTGCTCAGGCGAGGAAAGTCTATTCGGAGGGGGAGACTTCTGTGTACGGTCGCCGATTCCCTCCAACCGAACTATCCCTCTACCCCCTGAAAATAAGACCCCTCTCTCCGACCTTTGACCAGTAGTCGTCTCCCTTACCAAAGAGTAGACCTGAGCTGGGGAGCTCCTCCCTACTCCGTCTGCTCCGCGACACGGACACCTCCAGGCACCCACTCAGGACCGGAGTGGCGAGAGATCGGTCCACCGGGGAGACTCGGAACCTAAGAAGTCAACCGTTTCCCCCACGTAGTGAGTGAAGTGTCCCGACCACACTCCTGTAGTGCGTTCGGCGTCCCACATCTCGTAGAGTGTGTGGGTCGGTGTGACACCTGTGAGCCCCCTGCCATCCCCGGCAGCTGTCGTAGTGGTAGGAACAGCAAGGGAAGTAGTGGCGACCACAGAGGTGGTAGGCATAGTCGTGGTGCCGGTGGCTGGGGAAGTAGTGGTGGGGGCATAGTGACGCCAGTAGTAGTCGCATCAGAAGTAGTAGTGGCGGACAGTGGAAGAACAGTGGCGGAGAAGTGGTGGTAGGGACAGAGGTAGTGGTGGAAGTCGTAGTGGTGGTAGCGGAATAGTGGTGGTAGTAGTGAAAGAAGTAGTGGTAGATCGTCCGTCTCAGGTTAGTCTCGGGAATCTTCTAAGTCGGAGCCCGGACCGAGAGACTTAGCATCACCTTACACGAAAAGAAGTAGAGAACCCATGACGTCACTGGGTCCGAAGAGAGGGAGAAGTTCTACCGAGAAAGTGGAAACCGGGTAAGGGTGACCCTCTTTCAAGAAGGAACAGCCCTCTCCAAGGTCCCAATCAACGACAGAAGTATCCTGAATGAGACCCTCGTCCCGTCTCGGATGTCATAGAATTTTAATAGGACATGAATTAATATAATGAGTCTTATTCTAATAATCCCTCTTTTCAGCAGACCACCTATTAATATAGTAGACACGTACAGTGGTTCCGTAGCACAATACTGAACTCGAGAATTATGACATTTGTGGAGTACACTGATCTCGAGAGGCACGTGTACCTCCCCGTTGATCCGGTCCTCCTCCCCAGACCCCCAGTCGGGGTGGAGACAGGAAGTGATCCACGTCTTAGGACGTGTTCGTTGACAAAAAACTCGGTGCCCCCGTAAAACCAAAACAAAACCAAACCCCAAACAAAAAGGACTTTTTGTCCCGATTGTGATTACACGCAACACTCCTGGTCTCTACACGCCGTAGCAGACACCCTGTTAATACGGAGGTCAGGGACTAATGAGGAAACCTCGGACTTCCTGATCCTCCCCACCCCACGTGTGAAGGGTCGTGCACAGTCCTGCGTGTGCCGTGGCACTCTGACACGAGACCCCCCGTGGAGGGACCGCGGGTCAGGACGGTGGAGCGTCGACCCGCGGAGCACACCGTCCGCAGGAAGTGTGTGACCTCGTGTGTGTCTGAGCCCCAACGAGCCCCTCAAACAAATCTTGACCGAAACAGGTGTAGACACGTCAACAACCCTCAAACCGTTCTGGCGGACGACACGTCACCTCTTTTTTCAGCCGACTGAGTGTGTCTCCGCCCCGGTGAACGCCCGACGGAGGACGAAGGACGGAGTCGGAGACACGGACCCGGGTGCACGGACCCGGGTGTACGGCCCGTCGTGGGAGAGGTGGGTGGGGGACAGAACCAACCAGTCCGCCTCCCAGGTTCCCACGGCCCGGCCAGGGTCTTTGTTGAGCGTCCGGAGACAGGTCGAGCCACACGACCTCAGGTGACTCTGTTGTCGTAGAAGGAGATCATTCTACCGTACGTCTGAAGATCAGGGGTCCTGACCAAAGAGACGAGGGTCGAAACTCCTACTTCTCTACGTCCGCCACGATCAACCGTGGGTATTAGGAGACTCGGACTTCCCTGGAGGCAGATTAGCACAGACACGTAGACCCCCATTTTCCTCCCGGGGTCCCTCCGCTCCGGGAAACGGGTCCCAGTGTGTCACTCGGCCGACGGGGAGGGGCCTGAGACAGTGGTCGGGACCGGGAAGGGGGGGAACCGTGGAAGGGGTCGTCCGGACGTCGACGAGGACGTGCAACCGTCCTGCCTCGAGAGGAGAGGGCGACCGAAGGAGGACGGAGGGACCGCGGAGGGGCACGGAGAGGACAACACCGTCCGCGAAGGGTGACGGAGGTCACTGCGCCGTGTAAGGAGGTCCCGGACCCCACGACACGAGAGAAGGGTCCCCTCGAAGGGTGCTAACGATTAGGGCCGGTCCGGGAGACTCGCCGGTCTCCTCGGGGTTCGTCCGGTCCGCCCGCGAACGTGGCCGCAAGACCACCGCCCTGACGTCCGTTCGACGGCTCGGACAGAGAACTCAGGCGAACGAGTAGACGAGTCACTTCTGTTCTTCCTGTAGAGTCCTGAACAACGACGTCCCCCCACATCCACGCCGGAGACGAGACGACAAAGGCACCCAGGAGGGGAGGGCTCGGAGTCCTTCCGGTAGTAAGAACTCCAGAGTACCAGTAGGACGGTCCGCTCGACTGGCCTCTGTGCACTAACGGTAAAGTGTCTGTCCCGCTACCTCCGAGACCCCTCTCTTCCACTACCCCTACCGAAATACCGTCCGATCCATATGTCGAGTCGGTCTTGGGTCGTCGGACCGTGAGTGGGTGGGAGGGGGTCCATGGTCGGGGCGAGGGGCGAAAGGAGAGGAGTCTCGGACACCCGAGTACCGAAGACCCGTACGTCCAGACTCTCGTCGGTACGAGTAGGCAGGGAGAGTATGAACCCCCCAAGGACGTCTCCGAAGGTCTCGGAAGACATAAAAACGAAGAAACTTCGAAGCTACGGGGGCCACGGGGGTCTTTCTCCCGAAAGAGTCCTCCGTCCTTCTCACGTGGCAAACCGGGTTGTCTCCGTTCGTCTAAAAAGTCATAGGCTTCCTCTTGGTTCTTCCGTCCTCAGGTCCCCTCCGTCGGCGAGTGCCCGTGCAAGGCGCTCAAAAGGACAACTGCGACGAAATGGGTGTGGGTGAAGGAGAGGTCGGGAGAGGGGCGGGGCTATGGGACGGTCGACTGACCACCGGCTCAGGTCGATGGTCGCACGAGGCAACAACCAGAGGGACCACCAGACCCGCGACCACCCCTTGGGACTAGGGTCGTGTCACGGAAGCCTCAGACTTTCGAGGAGGAGGTACAGAAGGACCTTCGGACTCTGGGTGCGAAGGAACTGAGTAGGGTTCAGACGGGGAGCTACGGGCGTCGGTCCACGGGTCCAAGACGACACGGGGCGGACCCTGTGACCCGTCCATGGGAGCCAGGTGACGGTACACAGGCCCGTGTGTGAGTAGGAGAGCATCGACCGAGTCCTGAGTCTTGAGTCCTGAGTCAGGGACCACCCGAGAGTCGACCGGTGAAAGGGAAGGAAGAGACCGGACAAGTGGGCTTCCCCGTGAGTGGGACAACTGGTGGGGGCCGGAGTTTTAACTGTTTAGTCGGAGGTCGAACTCTGAGACTCCGTGACCCAACAGTCCCCACCCCAATCCTAGTCCTCTTTACCGGTTCCGGGTCCCCACGACCCCGTCGACGCACCTCCCCCGTCGGTCGACACCGAAAGGCGGTCGGTAAGTAAGGGCAATGGTCCCGAGGCTCAGGGGTAAATTTTATTATTTCAGAGAGCCCCTTTACCTGTAATTTACTCTACCATAAAGTTTCCACGAACCATCTCGCGGGCCCGGGTCGGTCCACGAGTCGTTTGCGACCGGGCTCCGGACCGGGGAGGCGGAGAACGGTCGGAACCGGACAGGGTCGACTGAGGAGTCTCCGGTCCGACCAGAGGAGGACGAGACCACCCCGGACTACGGCCGGTCCTCCATCTGGCACAGTGGGACAGTGTCAGGGAACCCGACCAAAGGTCCCGGGCCCCGTGGAACCTCGGGTGCCCGCCTCGACGTGGAATCTGGGCCTCTCTTGGCACAGACGCGGAACCGAGAACCCTAGTCACGAGTAGTCTCCGGGGAGAGGGTACCACCCCTTCTCTGCACTCGGCAAGAGGGGTCATGGACGAAGGTCGGAGGGACATTGGTATCCTCAGGGGCGATACTGCTAAGTCTTTCTTCAGTCCAAGTGAACTCCCCTCACCCGCGTCTGACCAGAGGGGCTTCGTCCTCCCCCTGCACCCCCTTTCCCTACGTCTCTCACTGACACCGGGTGGGTCCGACCTCCCGTCCCCACACTCAGGGGCATTTGGGGACACAGGTGCCACTCGGGTTGGAACACGGAAGTCGGGACTCGGGCCGCAGGGTTTCCGGGGCCCGGATATCGCCTTCCTGGCTCCCTCCTCTACCTCCACCACCGTACAGTCACCCTCTCGGGACCCGTCCCCGTCGACACTCAGGAGCCTCAGGAGGAGACACACCGACCTCCTGGACACACGAAGGAGCGGAGAGGGCAGTCCGTGACTTCTAGACCCCTACTACAAACTTGGGACAAAACCCCCGGTCTCGTCTAAATCCAGTAGACGGACCTTCGGCTTCGCCCTTAGTAAGAAATTCCGCGGCTTGCCTACGGAGTCTCATTCTTTCGGTTCGCAGGTTTTGTCCCTCTCCACGGCACGAAGGGATCGCGCCGCACAGGGTCGAGGCCGACGCAGTAGAGACCCTGAACTACCAAGAGAGCACCTCCCTTCCCCCGACAGGACGCGACCTCTTCGACAGAGACGGGGTGTCCACGGGTGTCAGAGGGGGGAAGGGAGACGAGGTCAACACTGCCAGTGGACCTCCACTGCAACAAGTCCACTCCGACGGCTGGCGTCACTTTCTGTTCTGGAACTGGAGGGTCCACCGACGTCGGGACCCCCGGGACCATGTGCAAGATCGGCGCCGGCCCTTTAGACTAGGAGACTTGACCCGTCGCCGTCTCCTCTCCACGGAAGGGCCACGGGTGAGTCGAGTCCACGGGACGTCCCGCCCACGCCGACCCACCGCCCGCAGACCAATGGCCTTCTGTGTCCGTCACGTCCGGACGGGAGGGGCGGCGGGGGCGGGGGTCCTACCCGAACAGGTAAACAAAAGAGACAGGGACCCCTCTACCGGGTCCTCGACGCTTCCTGTCACTGGGACAGACTACCGAAGAACCGGGTGCAGAGGACGACCGAGGACCCGCTACGGCCCCAGAGAGGTGAGGGGTGGCGGGGGGTTAGGGGAGGTCCCTCCGGTCCGTTTGCCCGTGAACCGGTCTGTCGGCGGGCGTCACACGCAGCGACGAAAAGTAGTCTTTTCCGCGGACTCAGGGGACGGTTTTGGACTCGGTAAAACGGGTAATTAGTCCTAAAGTCTTAAGAACCCCTCTAGAATCGTTGACGGACCGTGTTCGGGCTGAGCTAAATGGTAGTGGACAGACGGGAGCCTCGACCGGGGCAGGTGACGACGTGGTCCCGGTGGGGACCGAGGCTCGGAAACCCAATCTTAATTACAATGAAAATACGATTAACTGTCACAAGGAAAAAAAAAAAATTGAACTTTCTCTTTTTCCTTCGGTTGACCACAGAGTCTATAGGGGTCTATAGAGGTCCAACTCCGGACCTCTCCACTCCGGTGGGTCAGGTACACGCACCTCCGGAGGCCCTCGGGCCCCGACCGGGTCGGTGGAGAAGGACGTGACTCCCGAGGCGAACCCAGGAACGTTCCGGTGGGATCCCGAAGGGACCACTCTGGCCCGGAGGAACAAGACCCTGACAGGGGCTCCCGACTGAAGACGTGCGTCTAGGGACGACGGGGGGTGTCGAGGAGAGGAAAAGTAAGTCCGTTCTCACACTCCCCGGTCGGGGTACCCAAGACCTTTGCCACCCTCGGTGGGAGCGGGAAGACCCCTGTCTACGAGACCCGCACAACCCAGGAGTCGACTCCCCGACGTGTGAGGTACGGGAGACAGTAGGTCGGGGAGTTGGTCTCCGCCGAGACCGATCTTTCCGGCCGATCTGACGGGAGGAGTCGCGTGTGGGGGCGGGGGGCGGTGGTAAGGGTAGTGGCGACGAACGGGAGAATCCAGTGGAAGAGTCCGGAATCCCCAGAGAGGTCCACGGGGGAGGGTGGGGGTGGGGGTAGACCCTTTGACGTGGAGGAGGCTCATAGGGACCCTCCAGCGGGGACCGGAGGCAGACACGGTTTTTGGAGACTCGCCCCGGAGAGACTCTGCAAGGACCGCCCCTCCTGGAGTGAGTCGGAGGGCCTATGGGCCCATTAAACCTCTTCCCAACGACTTACGGTGCGTCCAGTCGACCTTAATTGCGCGTAAAGCAACTCGCTTGTCTGAACGGTGGGTGTAGAAGGAGGTGACGACCCAACCCTCGACAGGACCTTGAGAGTTCCCGTGACCTCTCCCTCCCTCCCCTCGTCCCTCCTGGGGGACGGGATGAAGACCCCCAAGACTAGAACGGAAGCACCTCGGTCTCGAGGGACCAAACGACCGCCTTGAAGGCTCCCCCACCACCACCCGCGAACCAGCACACACCAATCACCAGTGTCGCGACCGACAGGGGTCCCCGGGGGGCGACACGATCGGAGCTTCGAGACGTCCCACCGGAAGTAACAGTGACGAAAGTCGACTTTGTCCGGGCCCCGTCTCTCCGGTCCGGAGTCTATTTGTCGATCTTCCACTGATTTGGGCCCAGGGAAGAAGGGGACTGCTACAGTCACTAGGGTCCGGCCGGTCGAACGTCCGTAGCTCGCACTTAAATGGGGGCTCGTCTCGACACGTTCGACATCCGGTCGAGTCAGGGTGAGTGTGGTCCAAGCTGGGCAGAAGGACTCGTCTAACCCCGACCCCCCAACCCCCACCAGAGGCCATGTATGTCCCTTACGACCTTACAAGGTGTCTGGGGTCCCCGGTCCGAGAAGACCCCCGACCACAGGTCCACCCGGGATGAGGAAGGTCTCCGGGAGACGGGGACTCCTACCCCACTACCAGACTTCCCCTGGGCAGCAGCGTCTGACGGTCGGCGCGGGCCTTCTCAGGTCGTAAGTGTCAATCCGGAACAGAAGGCTCCGGAGTGAGGCGGGGTCCTCGTCGGACCCTCCCTGAGACGAAAATTAATCGGATCAAACCCTTACCGTCGAGAGTTCGGGACCCTCCGCTTACGTCGGCGGAGCGAAAACCTTGGACGACGGTCACCTGTGTAAACATCGATGTCCTTACTTTTGCTCCTTCTCTTTCCGGGTACCCGAACGCAAAAATTAACCTCGGGGGGAAGTGCCGGGACGCGGACGAGTGGTCGGGGAGGACCCCGACAAACCCGCCGGACCGGGCCGGAAGCTCACTACCTCGGAAAGTGTCGAAGTCTGACCAAATTCACCGGGGCACACCCAAGGACGTCGGGAGCGACTTTCTCGTACCGTGCTAGCGGTGTGACTATTTGGGACCCTTTAACTAGCCGGTGGACGTTCGTCACTTATCGCTAGTGGTGGTCCTCGGGGCGTTCCGCCGGTCCGGCGGATACCGGGGTCCCAGGACGACCTCTCTTTCCTATAAAGATTTCGACGTTAATAATAAAGGGGGAGGGGGGGTGGGGCTTAGTGAACCTTCAACGAGAGGACAAAACTCGACCCTCTCGCCCCACGACCCAAGACACGAAGAGCTCGCGAACTGGCGACCACCGAGGAGAGGGAGAGCTGCTTCGTGTCGAAAGAAAGAGTAGTCGGTAGTTCCTTCCCTGAAAAAACGAACACAAAACACACACAGAAAGACAGCAAAAAGAAAGAGACTCTAGTAGAGTTCGATTGTCACTCCCCTTTTTTTCCGTATACACTCGCTAAGGCGGAGCTGTCCTGGGTGTTATGGAAGTCCTTACAGGTAAAAAGAACGAAAGTGTTTTTGTGATACTCCAGAGTGAAGCTCCCCTGTTACCACCTCTAATTTCGCCCTCCGTCGCCCTCCCGTTTCCCTTTTCATCTTTCCGTCAACCCGGCGGCGATCCCCTGAAACACGACGTCAACTCCTCCAAATAAGACCTAGGGGGCGTGGGACGGCCCTGTCAAACCTCCCCTCCCCCGTCTTAAGAATCGAGAATAAATCAAAACGTCACTCCGGGGACAAAATTCACGTTTTCTCTTTCTTCCGGCGGGACCAGGGTCCAAAAGACACTAGTATGCAACACACACACAGACACCCCGACGACTAGATGTCTCGAAGCCCCGGGTACAGGGGAACGCCCGAACCATTGGTGTCCCGTAACCGGACCACCGACAGTACGTCACCCCCTCCGGGCGCTCGGAGACAACCCGACGGTCCCCCCGGGGGTGGGGTCCGGTCAAGAGGATGTCTCTCCTGCACGGTCCGAAATCCTCCACCGTAGATCCCGGCAGACCCGAGACGGCCCGTCGGGAAGACAGTTCCGTCTTAGAAAAACCGGGGAGGTCGGGGGGAGTTTCGACCGGACGGAAACGGAGTTACCGGTCCTCACCGCAACTGTACTCCCCCCTGGGTAGGGGTACACAAAGGTGTATACGTCAAGACTGAGAGTGAGGAAGAGCAGACCTCGCGGGGACCGGACGAACGGACCGTCTAACACTTACTCGGGTCCGTCCCAGTCACAGGAGTTCTGCCTCTCCTTACCGGTGAGACACGGGACTCGGGGGGTCGTGGTGGGGGCCGACGTCGACAGTACTGGATGACCATCCCGGGGGGTTCGAGCAAAAGGGAGGACCACACGTCCCGCGACACACATACGTGAACTCGTGCAACGTGTGTGCACACGTCGGACGTGTGCGGATACGGCAAAACAGCTCTCTCGTCGGACTCCGAGGGGTAGTGACCCACTGGAGTCGTCCGAAGAGTCCGGAGTCAAAGAAGGAGACACCGGACCCTCGGGACTGTGAACGGACGACCCCCAAGACCGCTTTGTTCCGTCCACGGGTCCAGTCCCCATATACAATAGTCGACAGCAAATCCATTATACATAGGGTCCACCACGAACACCACTTCTTAGGTGGACGGTTACGTCCTTTGGTTCCTCTACGTACAAGTTAGGGACCCAGTCCTGCTAGGGGACCTCTTCCTTTACCGTTGGGTGAGGACATAAGAACGGACCTTTTAGGGTACCTGTCTCCTCGGACCACCCGATGTCAGGTACCCCAGAGTTTCTCAGTCTGTGTGTGAAACGATTATTCTGGGCGGGTAGACGAACTTTCTGTCTCCCACCTCTTCCCCGGGAGAAGGACCCAGGTGTCCCGTCCCTAAGTCGGACGGCCACCGGTCGGTCGGGGTCCCGACGAAAAGAAACTTCCGGGACCCCTGCAGAGGACACCCCTAAACTCTTGAAGGAGAGGGTTCCGAGGGGAAAGACTCTCTTGAGTCCGAAGTCAACTACTGGGTGTCGCAGACCGTCGAGGAAAACCGTCATCGGTGAACGTCTACCTTTCAATCCCTGAAGGGGTACCCAAGACACGAAAAAGGTTCAGTAGTCTGTGAAAATGTTCTCTCTTCATCCGAGTAAAGGACTGAACCCGAGTCGGCCACCACGAGAATTCGAGCTCCGACCCCGGGGCTGGGCCTTCGACTCCAGAGGAAACGGGGGGAGAGGGTAGACCGAGACCCGGACCGGGGTACACCCCAGTCGGACCCGTATGGGAGGGAGAGCGGGGACCGCCCATGAACCTCCCGTGGAGTGGAGGGTAGCCCCGAGGGAGTGTCGAGTGGAGTCGACAGACCTGGTCCTGTCTGCGTCTCTCCAAGCTCAGGGTAACTGAGGCACTAGTAGTCAGTAACAACCGTAACATCGTCGAACCTCACTAACGTTCTACCGCCTCGACACACACAGACACACACACCACACGTGTGTGTACGTGCACGTGCTTAAATATAGATTTCCCCTCTTCGCTCGCTCCCGGTTCGACCCCGGGAGCTTTCTACGGCCCACGACACACGTGGGTCCGTAACAGAGCCGTGACTGACCAAGGGGGACAAAGCAGGAGGAACCACGACGGTCGTAAAGGGGACTGTGCAGTAAGTAGTGGGCCCCGACTGAGGTCCCTTCTCATTGTACGAGCACCGGAAACGGGGAGAGAGGGTAGACCGAGACCCGGACCGGGGTGCACCCCAGTCGGACCCGTATGGGAGGGAGAGGGGTGACCGCCCCGACGACGGGGCTACCGCAGACGGGGCACCTCTGGGGTCAGGGAAAGGGCGACAGAGGAAGGACGTGAGTCCAGACACCAGGGTCTCAGTCTACGGCCCCCAAGTCTAGGAGGGGTGAACAAGGGACCCACCGGAACCGTTAAGGGCTCGGAGGTCCCTGCTAGCTTGGGGGCAGACGTGGAGCCCCAAGCACGTCACCCTGTCGGGACCCTTCGAGTCCCTTGTCCGAATCGCCTGCAAGCAGGACGTAGGCAGTCTCCGACGTGTCGACGAGCCTGTACTCTTACGTGGCGGTCCCCACGGGACTGAGACAACGACCCTGTTCCGTCCTAAGGTCCCTGCTGCCCACCTCAAATGCCATCGAGTCGGAGCACCCAACTGAAAGAAATACACTTCCTTGTAGACCTAACCTCTCACTAAATCCCGACGAGGTTTGGGACGTGTAAGGAGCCCCCCGGTAGGGCCTCGGGAGCACCAGTATTCCCAGAAGCCGACAGCACCAACCCTTAGAAATGGTTCTGAACGGCCCCCACGGACACCCCATCTTTAGCCCCACCCAAAGGTGACGGATAAGTCCATAAAGACCGCCGGCACTCCACGTCCTCACTACCCATTCCCACGTCTGTCTCGACCCCGACTTGGACCGGGTCGTACCCAGGGGACCTAGAGAGGTGGACACGTACCTCCGCGACCGGCTCGGCGGAGAACCCCAATCTACGACTCTGCTACCTCCCTCTCCAAGCGGGACACCCCGGTCCCGCAAGGGGAGTCCACACAAGTGAACCTGTAGATCCCGAAGCTCTACGAAACTTTACGGACACGACTCAAACGTACAGGGCAGGTTGTTACTTTGTGACTAATTGTTTTCCCTTTTTTATCTTTTCCTTCTTTTATTCGGGCACCCCTTTAAGTGTCAACATAACTCCACACAGGGACCCTTTTCGTTTCTCTGTCCCTGGGTGGGACCGGTCGGGAAGGGATCGGATGCCAGACCGGAGATTCCCCCCTCACACAAGACACCCAAGTGGCTCCGGGGCTCGACACAGAAGGCGTGTCAACCGCAACCCGAGGGTTCCCCCACTCTGACGTCGAGTCGGACCCCGTGACCCACCTCGACCCTGAGGTCCCGAGGACCGGCACACAACCCGAGGGTACGACCACGGGTCCGGGGGGGCTGTGCGGCCGGGACGGGACGACGTCACTGTCTATACTGACCTCTCTGCACCGAATGTGTCCACTCTCCTGTCCGGTAGGGTCCTTTTCACGGACCACCCGTTCTCGGGTCCCACTCAGAAGGGCACTGGGAAGGACATTGATTCACAGGACAGACGGACACTCTGTTTTGGGGGTCCTGTCCACCAGGAGATCGCCCCGGAGGTCCCCGAGCCCTCGTGGTCCCCGGGTGTGTCGCAGGGACGGTGAGTCGGACCCGAGACGTCCTTCCCCGCCGGCCCGGGTGTCTCCGCCTTACACGGGTCCTTACAGGACGGTACGGGTGGTGGTCGTCCGTACAGGTACCGGTGGACGGGACACGGCCCGTGCGACCCTGTACGACCGGCTCGGGACGGCCGGTGGGGGCCGGGAGCGGGGGCACCCCGGGGCCATAGGTCCAGTCCGGTCGCACCGGAGCGCAAAGGGTCGTGCGGACCCTCGAGACGCGAGGGTCTAGTGAAGGTCCGCCCTACCTCCGCCCACTTGCCGACAGGCAGACGGCGGGGACGGGTTTGGGACCCCGGTCCCGGTCGGGAGACGGGGTGGGGACAGGACCACGGGGACCCGTGGCGCTTCTCCACACCGCCCCCCCAGGAAGACTCGGTCCGGGACACCACTAGAGTGAACTCGGGGCAGTGGCGGGGTGTGCCCGTCGACATAAAGAGGTAAAACGTTTGACCCTTCTCGTTGAGTCCAACGTGTTCCTCCTGGGGCCCCTTGCCGTCAGTAGCACCGGCTCCGCCCTTAGACGACGTGCACCCACTGGGAAGACTCGGGAGGTGAGTCGGAGGTGGGAGCCAGGGACCGTCCGTAGTCCCTGGGTCACTCGTCTGAACAAGGGACCGACTCGTGGGGGTCTTACGACGGACGGTCGGACACCCACCCCCGTCCCGCCGAGGTGAACCCGAAACCCCCCCCTCCCACACAATCGACCCTCTACTCCCCCCTCTCTCCAAAGAGGTCGTCTCACTAGGACTGACTCCACCCCCCGTGGGGGGCCCTCTCGAATCACGTAGGTCAACCGGATTTACCCGTCCCGTCCCTGTCGGTCCAAGTACATTCTGGTTGCGGCGGGAGCAACACCTGTACCCGGTTCCTGGAGGGGTCCTGTGCGGGCCACACTCTGTCCGACCTCGGTCCACAGGTGTGGGGAGCCCCCGCAGGACCTGCGGTGTATCGGAAACCCCGAACGGGCAGCAGAGGACGGAAGAGGTCCGACCGCGACGTGGGTCTCGGACACAAACTACGGGGTACACCCCGAGTCGTAGGGAGTATCCGTGCCACGGAGGTCCCCACCTTCCCTCGGTAACGGGAACTTGGAACTGGAATCTGGACCAGTGTCTCGTTCCCTCACCCGGAACACCGAACACTGTACCGGTCGAGACACCGGGCACTCCACCGGGAGACCCAAACCGGTCCCTTGGGGGTGGACTACGGCAATCTTCGCTTTCGTTAGTCTGTGACAGAGGACCGGAAGACCCTGGAGAAGGGTCGTCGGGACGACACGGGCCGAGTCCCTGCACCCGTCCGGTCCCACGACTCACCCACCCGGCCAGTCGCCCCTGTTTGGGGGAGGGACCCCCGGACGTCGGTGGGGTAAGGGGCTCGGACGGGAGCGTCGGACCACTGTAGGTGCCCACGACTCAAGCGTCGTTTACTTACCACCACAGACCCTGGTCGGCCCCAGGACCGAAGGACCTCAACTCCCCACGACCCTGCTGGCATTCCACCAGTCGCATCCGAGAGGACCGGAGTCCAAACGGACCTCAAGTCGGGCTGCCATCATCCAAACAAACCTAAAAGGTTGTAAACCGGAGTCCTCTACCGGTTCCCTTGTCTGTCGTCTGTGTCCCACACGCAAAGCGAAAGGAGGCACCGGGAAACCGGACCCGGGCAGTCGACCCTCAGTCACGACGCGCCGACAACGGCACTTCAGGTCGGAAGGAGGTCCCGGCAACCACAGTCACGTCTGTGGCGGCCTCGGGCACTACACCCCACCTAGGACGGATACGTCCACCGGAGACGCGGGACGAGCCTGTGACTGGAAGAATTTCAGCCCCCGGTCCCCGGACCTCGACGTCTCGAACCTTCCCCCCGCCTTGGTGTGGTCTCTCCCACCCTCACACTCGGGTCCCGTAGGAGATCCCCAGGAAGGTCGCCCTCCCCACGCGAACCAGGTCAGACATCTCCCGTACCCCCGCCGAGTGAAGACCTCAAAAGGTGCGGCTCCGGATAACCTCGTCTATTTGGCCGGTCAACACAAAGACGTCCCAAACGGACGGAAAGAAATACTAAATACAAAATAGCAACTCCTCCTCTAGAGTTTCTCGCGGAGGGGAGAGGGGGTGGTTTGTCTTTCCTTTAGGTCGGCTTAGCCTGTGAAACTTGAATTAGACACGAAGAGTAGAGAAACGGTCCACACCTATATGCCACTGTCCACCGCCGCCCCGCCCCCCACGGTACAAGTGTGCGAGGTGTCGAGGCCTGGGGACCGGGTGTGCAGGTAGGAGCCGCACAGAGGATTGGGAGGGACCCCTGGGTCCGAGAGCACCTGGGACCCCCCGACGACGGGAGCCTGGTGAAGACCATCTGTTCATCGAAGAAAGGACGGGACCCGCCCCGGCCCGTCGACGAGACTTACCGGCCGTGACCGGGTGAACCTGTTCCGACCGTGTCCGATTCTGTACCCGGAACAGGTCCCTTTCGACCCAAACCCCGTGTTTCGACGGGGTCGGCGCCGGACCCCAGTGGGTGTTTCGGCCCGTCACAAGAGGGTGTCTCACTCTCCTCGGGGGGTCCGGTCGGGGGGAGGTCCGCCGTCCCTCGGGATCTTTGGAGATCTTGTTGCTCTATAAAAGGTTCCCCAAGGGGCCGGACGCAGACTCTCGTGCGGATGACCGGGGCCCGTTTCCGGGCGTGCCGACTGACGGGTGCACGTCTACCGACCGTGTACACACCCGGGAAACGGTGAGTTCCCCGCCGGAAGGACTACACAAGGGCGGAACACGAACACTCTCTGAGTCTAAATTAAACCACTAATAATTCACATCCTTGGGACATACCCCAAAAAACAAAAAACAAAAAAAAAAGGCAGACGTGTTTCATGACAAAAAACTATTACGTATTCGGATTAGGACGGTTATTCCCTCTTCCTTTCAGCTTTTCTTGAAACCATCTCTTTGTAATTTTATTAAATTCTACCTCTAACAACGTCGGCACCCCTCCCAGAAATTTTTTTTTTTCTTTTAGTCTCACTGGCAAAGTCATTCTAAATAAAACCGGACACTCAGTAGGAAAAAGAAGTAAGGATTAAATCTCACAGGGAAGGAGATATTATATTCGTGCGTGTATAAAATAAAAAACTACCATAAAAGTGTACAAGTCTTTAATTTTGTTATGTGTTCAGAACAGAACGAGGGTAGGGGGCACCGGAGTCCAATTGAGGAACAAAGAACACTAGAAAGGTCTTAAGGAAATACGTTCATGGTCGTTTATTATTACAAGAACAAAGTAAGAGGAAAGAACATGCCTTCTGTCGTCCGATTGTAGATCGGCAGACGTGGAGCTACAGAATTTAGTATCTGGGACCTTCACAAAGACTCAGTGTCGGGTCGACAACCGACGGAAAAAGGTCGTGTCCTCCCAGACAACACCCCGGGACGGGGTGAAAGAAAAAGGGTCTGGGGCCGACGCCTGGGGGCCCCGGCGTTCGTCAGAAGAGTCGTAACGAACCCGGGAAAGTCCGTACACGTCCACATAGGAGACACCCGCGTAGGGTGCACGTGTGAGGAGTAGACCCTCGGACAACGGGTCCACTGCGGTTCCGCCGGTGCGAGGGGTCCACCAGGTAAAGGGGTGGCGCGGGGTTGTCTAGGACGAGTGTGCACCCAAAACGGTTGGTCTCTGCACTTTTTCACCAAAGAGGTACAGTAAAATCAAACGTAAGAAGATCAGTCAGCTTATAGAATACCAATTTCCAGTGAGCACACAGGAGGTGACATAAGTGCACGGGAATTTTCTTTTACCTCCACAACGAGACAAAGAACTACATGTCATCACACAATAAGCGAAGTCAGTACAGACTGAGAACCGTTCGGGTACCTGACATCGGGTGGTCCGAGGAGACAGGTACCCTAAGAGATCCGTCCTTATGACCTCACCCAACGATAAAGGAAGAGGTCCCTACCTTGGACCCAAAGGACGTAACGTCCGTCTAAGAAAGGGTAGACTCGTCGGTACCTTCGGGGTCAACAGGTAATCTCAAACCAAGAAGTACACGACGACGACGACGACGATTCAACGAAGTCAACACAGGCTGAGACACGCTGGGGTATCCGTCTGTCGGGTGGTCCGAGGGGGCAGGGACTCTAAGAGGTCCGTTCTTGTGACCTCACCCAACGGTAAAGGAAGAGGTCACGTACTTTCACTTTTCACTTTCACTTCAGCGACTCAGCACAGGATAAGAGTCGCTGGGGTACCCGACGTCGGGGGGTCCGAGGAGGTAGGCACCCTAAAAGGTCCGTTCTCGTGACCTCACCCCACGGTAGCGGAAGAGGCAAACACACACGACACTTGACGTTTACAAACAAAGACTAAACAAGAAACAGAAAACTGCAAGAAATTGTCGAAATAACCCTATATTAAGTGTAATAAGTCAAGTGGGTAAATTTCGTTTACTAGAACCAGCAAAAAACACACGAGTGTCTTGACACGTCGGGAGTGGTGTCAGTCACAATCTTGTCGAAGGAGTGAGGGGCGTTTCTTCGGAGTGTGGGTGACCGTCAGCGACAAGTAGGAGTCGGTGGGTGATTAGACGAAAGACGAGAAGGACCTAGACGGACAAGACCCAGAAAGTATGTTATTGCGCGGAGAGCAACTGGCCGAAGAAAGGGGCTCGTTGCACCACTGAAGTTTCAACCAGGGACGACGTCGCACACAGACACGAAACAAGGAAAAATATCGGCTTTTTATGAGGGTGGTGTAAAATAAATAGGTCGACGATTAACTACCCTGTAACCCCGCCAAAGGAGAAAAACCTATAATACTCATTGTGGCGACACTTGTAACTACACGCGCAAAAACATGCCCGTATACAAAAGTAAAGAGAACCGATATATGGACCCCACGTTAACGACACAGGACATTGAGACACAAAATTGTAAAACTCTTCGACGGTCAGAGACAAGGTTTCGCTCATGTGTTAGAATGTAAGGGTGGTCGCGAAAACCGAAAAAAAACTGTACATATGAAAAATTTAGTTTAAATAATAAAGAAAATACCGAGGCTTCAAACCTAAAATCTTTCCGGAAAGAGAGGGTTCTGATATTTTCTTAAGAGGACATAAAGGAAAATCACAAAAATACCAAAATATAACGTTATAATCCAGATACACCTCAAGTAGGACATATATCAGACTTATACCTCGGTTGGAAAAAAAGAGAGAAAAAATTATACAGATGGGTAACCAGAGTTATGGGTGATAACTTTTAAGGTAGAAAAGGAGAGACGAAACTCTCAGGTAGAAATCCTGTACGATTGGACCCCGATAAAGTCTTGTAAGAAATAAAGTACTCAGAGACACACAGGAGTGCATCATTATATGAGCATTAATAACTCCGAGACGTCATGCGAAATCGTAGACCATCCTGATCAGAGTCCCAAAAGGACTATCGAGTCGACCATTTCTTAGGTGGACGTTACGTCCTCTCCGGAGCCAACTCAGGGACCCAGTCGTTCTAGGGGACCTCTTCCCTTACCGTCGGGTGGGGTCCTAAGACCGGACCTCTTAGGGTACCTGTCTCTTCGGACCGCCCGATGTCAGGTACCCCAACGTTTCTCACCCCTGTGGTGACTCGTCGATTCGTGCCGTGTCCTAATCCGAGAGGATTACGAAGAAGTGTCTTCGAAGGACGAGCAAGAGTGGGTAAATAAAAAGTCAATTTTTGAAGCTCTTAGACGAAGGAGACTCTAACCTCTACCCCCAACTCCTGAAGACACTGCAACGTCCAACTCTAACACAATCTAAATACTTTATTGAACCCCTCTTAAGCGTGGAAAAACTCCAGCTCAGAAGGACAGGTGTCCTGTCCTACCAGGTAAACAAGTTCGGGTGACAATCCAAGACACTTCAAAAGAAGGATAAAGAGAACGGTTAAGAACGTAAAAATAAGATCCCTAAGTATAAATAAGAGTGTAAAAATAAGGATCCCTAAAAATGGAAAACACATTGACCGTCCAGAAGAAGGTCTTAAGACTTTCGTTCAAAACCAATTTTTCCCGTCACCCAAACTGGTAGACATAATATCTAAGACAAAGGTTTCGGCTCGGGGGACTGGGGAACCGGTACGTCACGACTGGGGACTGGGGAACCGGTACGTCACGACAGGTGTCTCTCGGTGCGGGGGGAGGGAGTCGGACTTGTGTCGCGCCACCCGCCTCCTCCCTGCCCCCTCTAGTTCCAAACGGTTCGCGGAGGAACCGAAGGATACACCAGAGTTACATTAATGGGGAGGTCTGTCGAGACACTGACAACAGGAGACACGGTAGACCCCGTACAGAGAAGCGAAGAGGGTCGAAGTCAGGTGGATTAGACGTCCACCCCGACGATCCGACTAACCATTAGACGAGTAAAAGGGTCTTTCGGAGCGGAAAGAGACCTTCGGTGATAACCTTGACCACCCTGACGACGACGACGACGACGATTCAGCGCAGTCAACACAGACTGAGACACGCTGGGGTATCTACCGTCGGGTGGTCCGAAGGGACAGGGACCCTGAGAGGTCCGTTCTTGTGACCTCACCCCACGGTAAAGGAAGAGGTTACGTACTTTCACTTTTCACTTTCACTTCAGCGAGTCAGCACAGGCTGGGAGTCGCTGGGGTACCTGACGTCGGGGGGTCCGAGGAGGCAGGTACCCTAAAAGGTCCGTTCTCATGACCTCACCCCACGGTAACGGAAGAGGCTGACCACCGTGACCAGAGCGAATTAACAACAAGTGACGTCGAAGGACTAATAAGAGTTGGACAAAACTAAAAGGTAAATTTTTGAACTCTTGGTCGGAGAGAACTCTACTCGCCCCCGTCTGCACCTCGAGGACCTCGCCCCGACTCAACCGGGGTCGCGAGGTGTGAGGTCAGCGGGACACACAACCACACCGGTGTCCCCCGCGGGTCGTCGACGTCTGTTGGGCCCCTGGGTGGTAGAGGAGACCCGAAACCGGGGTGCAAGGTACGGGGGCACAGGGCCCGCCTCTGGTGGGGACCTCAGGGGTGCGCAGGGGCGGCGTGTAACCGGAGTCGGGGGGGCGGTCACAGGACACATGAAACCTTTCTAGAGAACTGAAAACAGTCCCCTTCTTAGGAGAGGTGTGGTTCGACTCTCGTTCCACCAAAGTGTTCAGGACAGGACTCACACACGACCGGCCTTGTGTGTGGCGTCTTTGTCTTACAAAGTAAAGGGTCAACACTCGACGAAGCGTAGTCGTAGGCGTGGAGACACGTGTCCGTCCGGTAGACGGGGGGCTGGGGGTGGAGTCCCTGGACCACATCTTTGTCGGAAATGGTGTCACACCGCGCTCACACCCCCACGAGGACACACCCGAGGTCTGGGATATCCCGGCCGGTGACGAGTCTCCTGTGCTGGAGACCAAACGCGTCTACGTGTTCGACTCGAGGACCCCCGGTTGGGGTACCCCAGGAAGGAAGGATAGGGTGATCCGACGTGAGCGTGGAAGGCACTGGACCGGGGGTTCGGTCCACCATCCCACGCCTAGTCCCGGTACCCCCGGGTCGTCCCAGGTGGTCCAAGTCGGACCGAGAACATCCCTGCTGTGTCTGACCCGAGATCGCCTGCTTCTCCTCGGACGTCCCGAACCCACGAGTCCTCTACAAAACACTGGAGGCGTCTCCCCTCGGGTCCTTTACTGGGTCCTTCCGTCCCGAAGGGTCATTAACGTGGGAGTGTCTATCAGGGACGGACGGGGGTTGACGGACTAAGATCTCGGGCACCAGACCCTTCTTGAAAACACACAGGTCCCGACTTAGGTGCCACGAGGGACCCCGGAGGGAGAGACCCGACGTACCGGCCGCATAAGGGCTCCCGTCCTCTCGTCAGGCCCGAGCTCTTCCGACGGAGAGCACCCCCAGGGTATCCACTCGTACTGTCCCTGTCCGACCCGGGCTAAGCGTCCTTCACCACGACCCGAGACGCAGGACTCGGACCTCTACTCTACGACCCTCGCTCCTCGGCCGGCGCCGGTGGTGGGAGCCGGTGGAGGTCGGTCTGGATGGTGGACTGGGCAGCAACTCGAGGGCCCGAAGGACATTCACTGTCAGGTCGGAAGTACGTTTTAAGTCTAAATGGTTTCTACCTAATTTCTATCCGGGGTTCATTCGGTCACAGAAAAAAAAAAAAGAGAGAGAGAGAATAGACTCTATTAAATTTTTTGTTTTGTTTTTGTTTTTTGTCGTGGTGGGGTCCTTTGGCGTACGGAGTGGCGGCGAAACCCACAGCGATACGGTCGGAGGTCGTATTTGCTCTGGATCTTGTAAAGGTCCGGCGATCGGTAGGAGTGCCGGACCACAAAAGGGTTGTCAACCTCTAAGACGAGACCTCTTCCACAAACAAACCCCTCCTTTACGGGCCTGAGACGGTCGAGGACTCGGGTCGTCGAGGTCGTCTCCCCGGGGGTTTCGAGGTCCTTGGGACCGGTCCGCCCCTGGACCAGACCGGTTTGACTGGCCGACCAGTCCGAACAACCCTACGGGGGCAAAAGCTCCGCCAAGGGGGTTTTAGTCAGTGTGTTTCGTCAGATCCTTTAATCTACTGGTCCTCTGTGACTGTAGTCCTTTTTCGTTTGCACGGTCCGACCTTCCGACCACGCCTTCTCCCTTCAGCCCGCGACAGTGGGACGACAGACTCGTCCCCCTTCCCGGGCACACGGAATCCCCTGGGTCCAGGACAGGGTCGTGTAGTGTCTCCTACAAAGTGGGTCCGGGCCCCCACTCCTGCGCCCGACTGGGCTCCTGTCCCGGGGAGGGGCGCCGACGAGGAGGGGTCGTCAGGACTGGGTACCTGGAGTGCCCGACGAAAGCGCGTAAGGACAACCCTTCCTTGTCGCAACGCCCACTCGGCACCTCTCGTCTCACGAAAGTGGAGGGCAGACTCCAACCAAGGTACCTTCGTCCCGACCTCGTGTCTTAGAACAGGGCCTCTGGGATGCCGAGGACCCTCCTTGGACATCCTTCACGTCCTTCGCCGGTCCGGCCGGGGTCGGGTTGGGACTCCTCGTGGCAGAACACTTCTCGTGGACCCCAACCTGATGGGTGAGGGGGTTCGGGCCCCGACGAGACCCTGGGCGTAGTCGGGCAGTGACCGGCCCCCCGACGGAGCTCTCCTACCCGGGGGCCCCCGACACGGTCGGTAGTGTAGCCGTGATCCCTCGCCCGAAGGTATCAGCCCCCCTACGGTCCTCGGGGAGAAACGTAGGGAAAAGACCATCCTAGGAACACTACCGGGTCGCCAGTCCGGCAGTTCCTGACAAGGCAAAGACTTCGTTTGTTCCGCTGAGGTCGGAACCCAGGCCCAAGAGACTGGGGTAGGTGACGAGGAGGGACCCGGGTGCACATGGCATGAGAACTCCGGAAGGGTCAAGGTCCCCAAGTTCCCGTCCAACCCCGGGTCTTTTGTCCTCACTCCTTTTGTCGGCCAGGACGAGTCCCGTGACAGACGAAGTCCGGCGCAACGGGGGCACCGGGTGGAACGGGAACCCGGACGCGACGACGTCCGACCGTGTCCCTCGGGGCGGGGACCCCTGTCCTACCTCGAGTGCCGGACTCCGATCCGTCCCGTCCCCCGCCCTCCGTACGCGTCCCTCTCAGACAACTCAAACCCACACAGAGGGTTCCGCCCCAAACCAGAAGTCGACCATCGAGTTCCACCTCAAAGGAACTCGACCACTCCTCGATACTCGAGAAGCGGGAAACCGTCCCACCCGTGAACCCCGACCCATACCGACGTTCACGGAGCCCCACGAGAGGGGGTGGGTCTAGACCACCCGGAGACGGACTTCACTCCCGACGGACCTGAAGGGTCCCCCTATGGTCGTTTCTAGGCGTGTCCTCTTCCCCCGGGAACGAGGACTGACGTCTTGGAAACCCTCTGGCCGACCCACACACCCGACGTTTTGCCAACCTATCTGGGACGTTATGTCGTCTAGACTACCTTCGTCGACCTGAAAGTCCCGGGATGAGGTCTCAGTGAGGTGAGAGCCTGACCCCACGACTGCTCACAGAGGTCGGAGATCGGACTCCGGTGTACCTACCAGGAGAGACTCAAGACAATGGACCCGTCCGGACACGGGTTCATCCGCCGGGTCGGGACCCCGATCCCGACCCGAAGTTCTCTTGTCTCGAACCGCATTCCCCTGACAGACAGGGGCTCGTTGGTGAAGTGCGACCTTACTACACAAGTGTGTCACGAAACTTGAACAGGAGTCGAAACGGCGAAAGGGGTCTCCCCGCGGGTCCGGAGGCCGTCCGGGCACGTTGTAAGAAGGGACCCATGACTCTAGAGCCCCTCACACTCGACGGTCCTCTCCGCCCCACCCTGGGCCGGGGGTCTCGGACCGTCCGCGTCACGGTGCGGGACCTACAACCATATTCTGCCCGAGACGACCGAACCTTGGACCCGCCCTGTGTGTTGACGGGGTAACACTGCCGGTGTAAGGAGGGGCCGTCCACCCGGTACGGTGGCCGACCCTGCGAGCCGTCTCCCCAGAACCAAAAGTGGCACCGACGTTGTCGACTCAAAACTCAGTTGTCACAAAAGTTCCACTGTGACCGAAACACCGGTTCCTCCTCCACGGAAACTCCTGAAAGTCTCCCACTCCAGTCCCCGTAGGGCCCCAAACGACACTGTTGTCAGTGGTTGCTTTGGAACGTCGAAGAACAGGACGGAGTTTCGTCTTTCCTGAGTCAATAAGGTCTGTCGGTCTTGTCCCCGCCCCCTCCCTCCCACCACGGGAACCGGATGGGGAACAACCAACCCCCCCGGTACCGGGTCTCCAACCTCCCAGAACAGACTTCAGCAGTCCGGACACACACCGTCTTGGATCCGGACATTGTCGTCAGAGAGACTGGAGTCAGGAGAGGGCCCGTGTGAGCTCCGTCTTCGGTGTAGAGTCTTTCCGGGGTCGTTTGGCCCCAGGGGTCGTGGAACGACGACCGCACCGGTGACACATTGTACTAAGCACGGGTCTGCGCGACAGTGTCGACGACACTTCCGTCCGTGAGCGACGAGGGTGGGGGGTGGGGCGTGGAAGCAGTCGTGGACCCCAGTCCGACGAACCGTCCGTCCTGTGAGTCCTCCTCAAGGCCTTCTGGGGTAAGAGTACCATGTCGAGGGTCCTTCGTCCCTCCGGGTGAGTCCAGGACGTGTGCCTCCCCTCGTAGCACCGGCAAGGGGGTCCCGACGCTCGGGGTCCTAGAGTCGGAGTGGACACCGGGTAAGCGTCGTGTGGTCCGAGTGTGACCTGTGGTGACAGACATTGACCTGAGTGTGCCGGTGAGTGGTGGTGAGGAAGGTGAGGCGGTGTAGATACCCCGCTCTCTGGCAGACCGGTACGACCCCAACTCTAGCCCGAGGGGTCCCGGAGGGAGGACCCGGAGGGACGACTCAGACCCCAAACTACGGGGACGGACCCGACCCGGCAGAAAGGAGGGAAGACAGGGGATGGGTCAAGAGGAGAACAGGGCCGAGTCCAGATCCGGGGAGGTCTCCCACCGGCCCTCCACCTCTCCGGAGTCCCCGGAGGGTCGACCCCGAAGAGGGGTGGGTCCAAACACAAGACTGGGACCCCTGTACTTCCTAGAGCCCCCGGTAAAACGTACTCCTCGACAGAGGGTCGTCGTCTCGTTTGCACGGGTCGCTCCTGAACCCGGGAGGTGCGGGGATCCGACCGAGGACGACCCCAGTCCCGGTCGTAGCGTCCAGACTACCCCTCGGACCGAGAAGAGAGGAGTTAGGGGGGTCGTGGAGGACTGGGGGTCGGACGGAAGAAGTCAATTAGTTTTCTAAGGTCCTGTTCGTCCGGGTGCTCTTACCCAAGGAGGTGCCGCGCCCGTCCTTGTTCCTCGCGCGCGCCGTCGGGGGCGGTGGAGGGAGGTCTTTCCCGTGGAAAGGACAGGGTAAACGGGTCAGACGAAGGTGTCGAACAAGCGGCACTGTCGGCGACCAACAGAAATAAAGTCCACTTTCACATCGAGTCGGCACAGGCTGAGACGATGGGGCACATGACATCGGGTGGTCCGAGGAAGGAGGTACCCTAAGAGGTCCGTTCTTATGACCTCACCCAACGATAAAGGAAGAGGTCCCCTAGAAGGGCTGGGTCCCTAGCTTGACCCCAGAGGGCGTAACGCCCGTCTGCGAAATTGGAGACGCGGTGGTCCCTTCGTCGTTGTGTGTCTGTGACGGCAGACGCTTACCTGGTCCCGGGAGCCCCTGCCCGTCCGCCACGAGGGGCGCAAGGGTGGAGGGTTCCGGGCCAAGGGGGCGGCGACGACGGAGGCTACGGGGAGGGAAAGACAGAGCAGGGACCCTTCCCCGACCCGACGGAGACCAGTACAGGCCCGAAACACGAGTCGGCACTTTCGTCCGCACATCGACCTGGGTGAACACGTGTCATGACCGACGGGGGAGAACACTCACACACCCCAGCGCAGGTTCTACACCGACGGTGGCCGCCCGGGATCCGACGGAGGAGGCCCGGCGGTGTGCGTGTCTCCGTCCCGAACCGCCCACGTCTCGAGAACCGAGAACGACCCCGGAGTCTACCGGGACGCCCTGTCCATCCCTGGAGGAGAGTGTCTCCTGCGACGGCTCCGGATTCGCACCGACCCCCGCCCCCCCAGACGGGCGCCGGGGGTCGACACTCGGGCCGGGGCGGGGGTCGCCCCGACTCTGTGGGTGGTGGGCTCCCGGACCCTCAGGTCCCGGGGTACACCTTGGTACGTGGTGCACAGTCGGGGTGGGGGGCCGGGTACAAGCAGGGGCGACGTCGCTCTCCCACCGTACCGGGGGGGCGGCGCAGGGGAGACGCGCGGTCACGTCGGACCGCCGTAGAGGGAGATGCAGTCACCCGGGTGAGGACGGTACAAGAAGGTTGTCGAGTTCTCGGAGGAAGCCGGGCTTTTCTGTACGAAATGCCTTGGTCGTAGTGTCCCTTACTACGACCCAGTGAGGGAAGAAAGGTGACGTTACCACACTACTCCGTGTAAACACAGCGACGCAGGTTTGACCAAGAACGTTGTTTTTAGGATCTCCACTTGGACGGTGAGCCCCAAACGTCCTTCCGACACGCACTTCCGGAGACTCGGACGGGGTGTGGGAGGGAGGACGTGGTGGTGGTGGGGGTCAGGGGGGTCTTGACCTACAATCCGTCAAGCACGAGAAACGGGCAAACATCTGTTTATTGACGTAAAACTCTGCAGCGACCACCGAGTCTGCCATTTCGCAAACGGATGTTACGTCCTCCGGACCCAAGTTAGGGATCCAGCCCCTCTAGGGGACTCCTTCGGCTACCGTGGGGTGAGGTCATGAGAACGGACCTCTTAGGGTACCTGCCTCCTCGGACCACCCGATGTCACGTACCCCGGCGTTTCTCAGCCTGCGTTGACTCGTCGAAGTCAGGGAGTGAGTTGATGCAAAACACAGAGAACTAATTGTACCACAAGTGACTGGTCCCCGTCAAGAAGTACTCGATTGGTTGTCGGGGAGACAGGAACGGGTACAACGCCTCCCACAAGGTAGCGGACCACCCAGGTGGTAGTCCATCGGGGGGCCCCCAGAACCGGCCCGACCCACCCAGCAAGTCAGGAACCTAAGGTACCCTGACACTGGGAAACACTGGACACAGACAGAAGGGGTGTCTTGACAGTCTGGAAGTCGTCAGAGTCGACGGACTTGTGTCCCTGCCTCCTGGCCTCGCGGGTGTCGGGGAAGCGGCACGTGTGACCGTGGTGGTCCAGGACCCGGCGGGACAAGAGCCGGGGGTCGTGTCCCCCGTCCTGCGGGCGGCCCTGGGGCCAGGGGCTCGGAGACGGGAGGAGGGACCTACTGGGTGACCGGACGGCCCTCCTCGGCACGACGCTCCTCGGTCCGTGTCGGACCGCCCTGGCGCCCCGGGCGTCGTCGGGGACGAGGGACCTACCGCTCGACCTGTAGCTCGTCTATCTCTTGTTGACTCCCCGGCGTCCGGGACCGGCCCCCGCCCCCCACCCTATCACGTAAGCTTCACTCCCCGGAGGAGGACGGATGTGGGGGTCCACGCCGCCGTCCGGGAGGACCCTCGGGGTGGGGACCCGGACTAGGCTCGAAGGACCCTCCGCCCGCAGTCCCGGGTCCTCGCTCGGGTGGCGGAGGGGTTCTACGACAGGGTGGGCGCCCCCAGACCCGACGGGGGGTGAGGGGCGGGACGTCATGTCGTAGAGTCGGAAAGTGGTCGTACCGTCGGTGCCAGGTGTCTTGGCGCCCCCGGCCCTACCCTCGAAGAGCCAGAGCCCGAGACCGGGGGAAATTGAACGCTGTGTAGCTACCCGTGTCGTGGGGTCGGAACGGGCGACCCGTCAGAGAGCCGCCAGACGCGTCCCGACACCAAAGGTGGGGGTTGACCCCAAAGGCGGACTCCAGGCGTGCGACCGCAGTGTCCGGACGGGCGGGAGGACGAGAGTCCAAACCCAGCCCCCCCGGTCGGGACGTCGCGGGAGGAGGGGAGCTCACACATAAGGCACGGAAGAGAGGGTCCAGAGGGCGAGTCCGAGCCCTTCCGTCCCCTCCGAAGGAGCCAGTCAGTAATTGTGGTCTTGGCAAGCCGGAATTAATACCCACGTCCGCTATCCCGGGACACACGGTCCACCTGAGGGCCCCAGGTCCCTTGTGGAGCCCCAACCCCCCCCCACGAGCAATCTCCGGACAGGTCAACCATCTGTAGACCCCCGAGGTAACCGACTCTTCCGCCTCCGCACTCGGGGAGGGTACCACACCTCCAGGGTCGGGGCCCGAGAAACGACGAGGCCCCGACCCCCGACTTCAACCGTCCCAGCCGTCGACCGTCGGCGACAGGTGCTGACGGGACGGTGACTCGTTACTCGAGGCATCTGTGTCCGCTCACCTCTCTGTAGGGGTCTCCTCCTGCCGGAAAACTTTTGCAAAGTCCCTGTTCCCGGGACACGTCCACGCGTCTGGGTCCGGGACCCGTACAAGGTCCCGATCTCCCACGGACGGCCGGTAAGACCCGGACCGGTGGATGGTTCGTGTCGGAGCCACCAACCCCCCTAAACCCCCCAACGGTGGAGGGACGATGGCGGGGTTGACGTTCGTGTCTCACCCCACGGGTGTGCGGGAAGGACCGAGGGCCACGGGGTCATCTCTGGGGGGGGTGGGGCCAGGTGTTCCTCGGGACTGGGGCACTCCGAAGAGAGGGTCTGGTGAGGAGGGGTCGGGGTGAAACGTCTGTGCGGGGTGCCCCGAGACCAAGGGGACCTTAGGTCGAAAGTCGCGAGCCGTAGAAGACGTCTGTTGTCGTCACTCCCAGTCGAATACTCGTTTCACCGAGGAAAAGGGTGTTCCGAGTCAGGTAGGTGCACAGGGGACGTCACGCGACGGCGCGCTGTCTCCGTGAGGTCCCTTGGGAAACCAGGGTGAGTGGAAGATGACTGCCGTCTCGGGAGTCACGAACGTCCCCGACTCCCGTGTACCAAGAAAGAGAGGCGACCTCTCTCTGGTCCAAACTCTTTTACACTGAATTTGGAAATGAAAACCTGTAAGCTTCACACCACCGAGTTCAAGAGTAAATCTCAACCGAGAAAATTTTTTAGTCGACAAATTCTACGAACGTCTTTTGGGGTTGAGGTACTGGGCGGGGGGGCGGGGGACTCTACCACAGTCTTCGGTGTCCAATCTCTCGTAGCGCCCGCAGACCCGTGACCTGTCCAGGGCGGTTTCCCGTGTCGAGGGGACCCTTCGGTCTGGTCCGTCGAGCAACAGAAACTCGACTAGGTACCCTGGGGCCCCGTAGGTCGTCGTCCACCCACCTGTCCTCTCCTACAAGACCGCGGAGGATCGGAGTCCCTCGGACCCACCCTCCGTACTACGGACTGGGTGTGGTTCTCACCGGTGTCGCCCGTGCGTGGGGCCTGTCGTCAGGAAGGGGACCTGCGGGAAGGAGGCCCGTCCCTCCCCTCCGTGCGTCACCACCCACAGTGTCCCGACATCACGCGCACCGGGGGAGCCTGGGACGGTCGGTGGGGGGTGGGGAAGAGTCCGGACCACCGTCCCTTCCTGCTCGGCACCGGGGTGGGCGGGGCAGAGGGACGTCCGACGAGGGCCCTGGGCACACCGTCTTCCCGAGCGTCGGGTCCCGTCCCAAACCGGGAAGGGTCGGAGGAGTCCGGAGCGAACCGACAAGGACGGGGGTCTCTTCGAGGGGTAGGTTCGGGTGCTGTCGTCGTTCCTCCCCTCTCCTACTGGTCACTGGGGAGTCTCTTTCTCCGTCGACACCCCACCGAAGTACAGGCAGAAGGGTAGTCTCTCGTCGGGTAGACAGATATCCTCCACGGCGGACTCCGGGCAGAGGCGAGACGAGGGGACCAGAACTTCCCTCTGAGAGAGACTGGTGGGGCCCCACCTCCCACCGTCCCACAGGGATCCCCCCCGTCGTCCGGTCGACCACGGAGAGGGGTCGGGATTTGGAGTGAAGACGACCCTGGGACGGAGTACGTCGGGTACTTGAGGACGGACATTCCCCCTTGATTCCTTCAAGTCTCGGTCCTCCCTCCCGACACGGTCCGACAGGTGGACGGGGTCCCCGGTCCTTCCTGTTCTCGTCCCAGTACGTAAACTTCCCACCCCCCGAAGGACAACCCCGTGGGGGTGATTTCGGCGGCCTGATTGTCTCCGGCGACGGGTACCCCCGATCCGGCCCGTAACCTCGGCGTCGGAGTCGCAAATGTAATGACGTTTGGGAGAACGGAATGAGCGCCACCTCCGGTCCCGGTCACGTCCCGGGTGCCCGTCTGTGCTGAGGGTCCGGGGACCTCTCGAGCACTCCTAAAAGAGAGAGTCTTTCGGAATGAAAAGTTGTTTTAAAAACATCGTCCTTTTCAAAAACACTTAAACATATGCGGCTTTCTTTAAAATTTTACGTTTCAGGTGGAATCTTTCCTTTGTTTGGGTAGTAGGTGTCCCCCGGGGTCTCGTTCCACCCCCTCCCCACCGGACACGCAAGGTGTGAGGTCGACCACGACGGGCTCGGAGGTCGGGTGCGGGATCTGTCTGCGGGGTGGTGCCCGAGTTCAGAGCACACGGGACCGGACCTCCGCCTCTACTGGCACAGTCTAGGGTGCCGGACCCCACGTTCACCAGGGGTGCGGGGTCGAGACCCCCGTCGTTGGGCCGGTCCCGTCACGGAGGTGCATTCGTTACCACGACGGAGAACGACGTCGGAGTGCCCACCGGTCTGAGGAGGGCGACCGTGAAGAAACTTCTCTTTTCTTCTCTTTTTCTAAATTAATTTTTTTTTTTTAGGGTCTGATGTCGTCTCTAGAATATGGATCGATCTTATCGGGCTAGAAGATCGTATCAGAGGAACCGTTTCTTTAACACAGGGTCACACCCCCGGGTGCAGGGCCCGCGTCCACGGACGTCGAGCCGACAGAGGTCCCAGTGTACGCGAAAGGGTCGTCGTGGGTAACCACGGGACCTCGAAGTCCTTCGCACCACCGGTCCTTTGTCCGGCGCAGTCCGGACCGGGGACGGACCCGCTTCGTGACACGTCCCTGCCGCGGCCCAGACGGGTGGCGGTGGGCGGCGTCGGACGGGAAGCGCGTCCGGTGCTGACAGAACGTGATCCCGGCGAGATCAGAGAGTCCTTAGACGAACAATGAAAATGACACATTTATTTCGAAGGACTAAGTCATGGGTCGACGACGCGCGAAAGACAACCCCCTACCCCCCACTACCTAGTCTCCCAGCACGGAGACGAGACCCGACCGTGTCCGTCTTGGACCCCGGAAAAACAGGGGAGGTTCGGGGTCCAAGTCTAGACATTTCAACCCCCTCTCGACTACAGAGTCACGAGAGTTTTCGAAGACCACGTCCTCCGACACTTGTTGACACTACCCTCCCGACCGGTACCAGTGTCGACACTAGGCCCCCCGGGGGTCGAGGCCCCGTCAGTAATCCCACGTACACACAAAGTCCGTCTCCTGGGGACAAGGAGTGAGGTAGGTCCTCGGTCCCTGGCGGGGGGTGGGGGTGACGGCATTAGGGGTTCAGTCCTCGTGGCTCCCTGGACGAACAGTGTCTCGGCAGCACTCGTACAGTCGAGTCGGGGTCACCGTGGGTCCGGTCCGGCGCGTCGGGACTACGATATCTCCCGGACCGGACTTTCAGGACGACCCACGCCCCGGTGGACGGGTGGTCCCATGGAACCCTCCGCTGTGTCCGACCCGGGAGGGACGGGGCGTCTTCTACGTGTCGAGTCTAGACGTGGCGAGCACGACTCCCCAGTCGTCACGTGTGTCGAGTCGGGTCTCACCCGAGGACACGGACCGGGGGTTCAGTGCCTGGGAAACGAGTGGTTCGAGTCCTCTGGTGCTACAAACGTCGGAACTGTTTAAATGTCTCCGAAGACATTAAAGATTCTTCGGTCCCAACCGGGTGCAGGAGACTGGTGTCTCCGATATGGATCTCTAGATAATCCAGGATTCCTGCGGGGGGGCTGGGACCCTTACTCGGTGGTCTTGTGGGGTGGGTCTGACAGGAACAGAAGACAAATCGGCGAGAAGGAAAAAGTTTGTCCGGGTACTTACACGTCAAGTACTTCGTCCACTCCGCTCCGACTCCGACCCCCACCCTCCTCGGAGTACGGGAGGGGCCGTCGGAACAATCAGGGTTCCGGTCCCCGGGTCTCTGGGACGGAGTACGAGGGGTACTGACCGTCTCGTCCGAGGGGATCTCACCTGGACCTACCTGGATGCTGGGATTATCGAGGAATGGGCGGGTGGAGTCCGGTGTAGGCACCGTCCCGAGCCCAGACCAATGTCGTGTAGGGTCGAGTCGTAGGGGGCACCACGGAGGGGTCCCCGCCCCCACCGTCCCCTGCGGTGGAGCTCGTGTTCGAGACCCGGACGACAACCCAGGCCGGGGTGACTCCTGGTGGGTGTCGGTTGTCCCCTTGGTAGGCACCCGGTGGTCCTGTATCCGACGGAGACTCGTCGGAGGAGTACACGTTTGTCCCGAACATTGTAAGGACCCCGAATTCACTCTCTTAGTTGTGGGTTTTTTGGGGTCCTGGTGGGAGGTGCATGCCACGCTAGGGTTGACAAGTTTGTAAATAGAAGTGCACCTTGCCCCACCTTCCTTTGCGTGGGTTTACAATTGTCGTCAACCCGAGGCTCTCCGAGACCAAGGACAGACTTGAAAAGACAACTACAAGGATATTACTGTGTACAACGAAAATAGTAGAATGCACAATTAACGAGTCAGTATAGACTGACAGACGCTAGGGTACCTGACATCGGGTGGTCCGAGGAGACAGGTACCCTAAAGGGTATGACCTCACCCAAAGGTAAAGACTGAGGTCCCCTAGAAGGACTGGGTCCCTACCTTGAACCCAGAGGGTGTAACGTCCGTCTAAGAAATGACAGACAAGTCAAGTCAGCGAGTCAGCACAGACTGAGAAACACTGGGGTACCTGACGTCGTGCGGTCCGAAGGGACAGGTAGTGGTTGAGGGTCTCGAATGAGTTTGAGTACAGGTAACTCAGTCACTACGGTAGGTTGGTAGAGTAGGAGACAGCAGGGGAAGAGGACGGGAGTTAGAAAGGGTCGTAGTCCCAGAACCTGAAGGGACCACCGAGTCGACCATTTCTTAGACGGACGTTACACCCTCTGGACCCAAGTTAGGGACCCAGTCCTTCTAGGAGACCTCTGCCCTTACCGTTGGGTGAGGTCATAAGAACGGACCTCTTAGGGTACCTGTCTTCTCGGACCCCAACGTTTCAGGTCCCCAACGTTTCTCAACCCACCGTGATGACTCACTCGTTGTCGTGTGTGCGTCTTTCACCGACTCCGAGTCCACCATGTGCCGACGGGGTCTCATCCCGACCTGGAGCTAGGACTTTCTGTGATGTAGAGGTCCCCCTTCTGCGGTCCCGCGGGGAGCGGACCTTTCAGTGTCGGTGGCCCAGGTGGTGTCCGGTGGGGGGCACCTCCCTGACACCTTTCCTGGTCTTTCCCGGACCCTACGTCTCAGTCTGAAACTAAGCTCGTGGAGTCAAAGGAATGGACATTTTCCCCCTCCACTGTCACAGGTGAAGTGACTTGGGTGTCGAGTCCCGCCCTCCACCATACAAGAGACGGGTTTCGTCCCCAGACGTGGACGACAAGGAGACTGTGGGACACAGGGTGAGGACCCGTCGTCGAACGTTTCGCCCTTGGTGGTCGGCGGAAGGAGGTCTCGGGGTAATTGGGACCGACGTCCGGGGACGGCTCCTGTCGCCCGTTCCCACCGGGTGCTTTTCCCGTTTTACTTTTTTCCCTTGTTCGGCTTGTCCTCCGACGGTCGGACGAGGGAGTGTCAGTGGGAGGCTCGGGGTCACTTAGTGTCGGTGGAGCACGGACGGATATCGTGGGTCGAGCAGCGGATTTCTCGACCCTAATCCCCTGGGGGAGGTCCCCGTCCCGTAGACGGATAAAAGGTCGACTATCCGGTTTGCGGGACGGAGGGAGCGTTCGGTTGTGGTGGTCGGACTGGTCACTGGAGAGTAAAGGTACTCTTCTGGGTCGTGGTAGAAAGATTAGGACTAAATTGTCCGGTCCCCTGAGCCTAAGTCCGTCTCGCAAAATAGTAGTGGACGGAAACAGAGTACCCTCAGGACAGGACCTCCTGAGTACTCGAGAAAAAACTCTTCAGAGGGTTCTAGACAGTCACCGAAGACCTGCCTAAACCCCTCTTTTTCTTGTTAGTTCAATAGGCAGGACGACTGACTAAGACTTTGGACTTTGGACCCGTCACCCACTTAAGTCTTTCGGACGTCGAGTGGTGGGACTCGCCTCCGGGTACGAACGGGTAGGTGAACCAGGGGTACCCCGGAGTCACATGGGGGAGACGACTTACTTCCCGAACTCCGTCCGCTCCACAGAGCCCCGTGTCCGGGAGACTACACATCCCCAAGTTCAGGTCCCACCCTAGTCCCTACCAGGAGGGTCGGGGGCTCGTCAATCTCGGACTCAATGATGTCCAGTCCCGCCTCAAATAAAGTGGTAATTATAGGACCCCCACTGTTCAGATGTCTCAATTCCGAGGTCGTCCATGGGAGGTGGGTGTTGGACCGCAGGTCTCCAAGCTCAAGAGTGCGACTTCGTGCCGTCTCACCGGGACCCTCGGTGACAAAACCGAAGTCTCCCCTACCCTACCCCTCTCCCCGACGTACCAAACCCTCCACGTACCCATCGCGACTCACGGGTGAGACTGTGACCCACCCCCGACCTCGGCGGCCCGTCAGGGCTCCTCGGACCAAGTCGAGACGGACGTTCCTGTCACGGGCCCTCTGGGGACGAAGGAGGTCCGCGGAGGGATTTCGTGTCCCTGACAAATGAGTTTCTGTCACCGGTTTGCGGACTAACCTGAGTCCGCAAATTTCCTGCACCACACTTATCTCTCTCCCATCCACACCCGTAAGTTGTTCAGACGGGTGGAGAACTGAAGGTCTCCCTGTTTATCTACCCTACCCGGTAGTCGCCCCTAGTTTGAGGGGGGTCCTCCGACCCTCTACACAGACCCCTCCCACTCCCCTCCTCCCCCAGTCATCTCCCTCTGTCTCCTCCTCGACCACCGAGTCCCCGGGTCTTGACGGACCGACCGTGGGAGAACGGACGAACAGGTCCCGGCCCCCGTCGTGGGACCACCAGACCCGGGCCCCGTCCCACCGTCCTCCGCCCCGGGAGGGTCTTCCGGGCAGTGAACAAACGCACGACGTCGTCGTCCAGGTGCCGGAGGCGCTCCAACAGGTGCATAGGTAGTCGGAACTGAAGGCCTACCACGAGCAGCGACCCGGACCTCCCGTCCTACCACCCAATCGGTCAGTCATTGGGGAGCCACCGGGAGACTCCAGTGACGGAAGGGTCGAAGGTCGTGTCCGGGCCGGAGCGGGAGCCCTCTCAAGGTCCGGGAAGACGCAGGGTAGTCCGACCCGACCGGAACCGGCCACGTCAGGGACAGGAGGGGTACGGGCTCAGGACCGGTGGGGTTGAGTCTTCGTGGGTCCGGAGCGAGACGGGCCTGAGAAGGGACTCGGGGAGGACACCCATCGAACGAGTCTCGGGGCACCGTCTCACCGGCGACCGGGGACGAGGTAGGTACGACGGTCGTCTTCGTAGTACGGGGTCTGTCGCCCCGGGACTCGAGGCAGGACGAGGTCCAAAGGGTGGGTCTGGGGCCCCACCCACCCCCCGGGTACTTGGGGGGTCTCCGACGTGGTGGGTCGTCTCCTTCCGAGGAACGTTTCGACGAGAGGTCGACTCTAGACCCCCCGCTCCTACGGGTTTGGGACGTAGACGCGGGAGGAGATAAGGGGCTCCAGGGCGACCTGCGTCTCTTGTTCCCGTCACTCCGGTGTGCTACTCCCGCCCACAGGTACCCCGGGGGTGTGGAGTACGCCCCCGACGTCCGACTCGGTCCGAGGGTCGTCTTCACCCTACCCCTTCCCTTGATTGCCCTGACGCCGGAATCAAGGTCCTCCCCCGTCCCCGAGCCCCACCCGAGGACCCCTGCTGGGGGCCTCGGAACTGTCAACACCCTCACCGGACCTCCCGCTCGATAGTTGACCTCACACCCCGGGACCACTGTCCTTCCGTGGGGGAGTTGTGACGAGCACCCGACCTCTAACCACCGTCCCCGTCCCGCCCCCCTGTGGGACCACGTCGTAGGGTGCACCTCCCCGACGACGACCGTAGTGGGCTTCCAGACTCGGTTCGTGGGACCCGTTCGTGCTCTCGTGTGGGTGGGTCATCACCCCGACGGTGGAGCCTGCGGGGGACCCTTCTTCACCGACTTCACCCAAGACTGTTGTAGGATTTTCAGTCCAACGGGGAAACATTTCAAAACTATAACTTTTTCGTGAACTGGGATTTTACCGGTAGGACTCGTTTCCGGTACCTTAATTTTCTACGAACGAGGAACCTTCCTTTCAATACTGATTGGATCTGTCGTGTAATTTTTCGTCTCTGTAATGAAACAGTTGTTTCCAGACAGATCAGTTTCGATGCCAAAAAGGCCATCAGTACTTATCTACACCCTCAACCTGGTATCTCTTTCGACTCGTGGTTTCTTAACTACGAAAACTTGACACCACAACCTCCTTTGAGAACTCTCAGGGAACCTGACGTTCCTCTAGGTTGGTCAGGTAGGATTTCCTACCTATAAGAAACCTTCCTTATAAGACTTATAAGAAACCTTCCTGACTACAACTTCGACTTTGAGGTTAGGAAACCGGTGGACTACGCTTCTTGACTGAGTAACCTTTTCTGGGACTACGACCCTTTCTGACTTCCGTCCTCCTCTTCCCCTCCTGTCTCCTACTCTGTCGACCTACCGTAGTGGTTGAGTTACCTGTACTCAAACTCGTTTGAGGCCCTTAACCATTACCTGTCCCTCCGGACCGTACGACGTCAGGTACCCCAATGTTTCTCAGTTTGTGGTGACTCGTGGACTTGACTTGACTCGTTTCCGTGGAAAACGACCCCGACCTCCCCCCACTCAAACGGCGCACCGAACACCCTAGGATCGGAGGGACTGGTCCCTAGCTTGGACACGGGGGATGTCACCGTAGCACCTCAGGATTGGAGACCTGGCAGTCCCCGCAGGGTCCGTGTAAGAGAAAGTCGGGCCACCGGACCTCCGGAAGACGGGTCCCGACGACTCTGGACTCTCCCCGTCCCCACACCCTCGCCCTTCACACCTACGAGGAATGCTGGCTCCTCCGGGCGGAAACCGAGACGGGACAGGGGGAGGGGTCCCGGAGACGAGTGAACGGGTGGGAGAACATACCCGACTCCGGTGAAGAGACGGACGACGTCGGGACGGGGGTCCGTGTCGGGAGTGGGTAGAGGGTAGGAGAAGAGGAAGGCAGGGGCCCCACCTTCGTCCACTGTTTTACCCCCTAGTCTCTCCAAGTCTCTGAACGAGCTCCAGTGTGTCGTCCCTCCCGTCTGGGTCTAGACTGGGCCAAAAAGACTGAGGGCCGGACTAAGACCCACGGCCTCGGAGGTCCGCACACCCATGTGTACAAAGATGGGGAGGTCCTTCCGGGGGCACCCGTCGCGGAGCAGGTTCGTCTCCGGTGGACGTCCACGGTTCCGGCCGTCCGTACCCGTAGCGAGGGTCAGAAGAGTTCACACTGTTCGTGTGCTGGGAGCGGGAACGGGCGTCTAGTCGTTGAGAACGCAGTCACCTCCATAAATTCCCTAATAATAAAGCGAGAACGGTCTAGGTTTGTAGATCACTTGTGCCCTTAAATTCTGGGTTTAATGGGCCACAACCACGACTTTAGGTACGAACAATTGAGCTTTTCAACATACACCGTGTGTGAGACCTGTTGCCACAACCGTGGATAAACACTCGGTGCTCAGGTGAGATCCGTCCGTTGTGTTGTTTTCCCGTAACCGTACAAGTGGTTCTTGTGCACGATCTTACAAGGACCGCAGAAGCCAGTATTATCTTTTTTTCCACCTTTGACGGGTTTACAGGTAGTTGCCCCATCGTGCACGTGCAGGTTCCCGGGTCCTGTGGTGGTGGTGGGTGTCACTCGGGGGGGGCCGACGGTCCGATGGGGGTGTCTGTAGCGCTGCCCACGTTCTTCGACCCGAGTTCCTTGGGTCCGAACTCAACCAAGGGACAAGCACAGTTCAAGGCCTCACCCATTACGGTCAGAGGGCCCGTCTCCGGTCTTCTGCCAAAGGAGAACCCCCTACCCCACCGTCACAAGATCTAGGACTGGGTCCACCACTAATGCCCCCACCGAGTACCGCCTTTCTCGTAGCGTGACAAGTGCAAGGCACGTGAACTGTGCGTACATTTTGTGTGAACCCAGTGCGAACTCCATAAAAATGGAACTTTCAAATTGATTTTTCAGCGTATATTTGAGTGTAGAAGGTGCACATGTACGAGTCAACGAAGTCGGCACAGGACTGAGACGCTGGGGCACCTGACACCGGGCGGTCCGAGGAGACAGGTGCCCCTAAGAGGTCCGTTCTTAGGACCTCACCCGACGGTAAAGGAGGAGGTCCCCTAGGAGGGCTGGGCCCCTAGCTTGGACGCAGAGGACGTGGAGGACACGACCGTCCACCTAAGAGCTAGTGGACCCTTCGGGTTTGAGTGTGCATCTCCGCAGACAAAGGGTAGCACCGCCAACAAGAGACACCGGGTACCTAGTTTGGCATGGTCGTCGGACAAAAACATGTCGTGATCTCGATTCTTACCAAAGATGTATAAATTTTCAACACTTTTCGTCTCTTGCGTCTCGTGTACCGGGTGTTCGGAGTTCGGCGAAGGAGGACCCGGAGGGGTCGTTTCCGAGCACCCGGGGACCGAGACCGACAGGAGGGAGGTCCCGGGGAGGGAAGGGTAAGGGGGTCCCTCCCCTTGAGTACCGGAGGGTCACCCAGACCCCAGAGACGCCTGTCGGGAAGGACGTCCTCCCAGAAGGAGGAACCTTGAGCCCCGAAAGGCGGGTCCGGGAGGATCCCACGTCTGTTGGGGAGGGGACTTGTATGACTCCCTACGGGGGAAACGAGTCCAGAAAAGCTTCATCCGCCCACTCCCTGAGGAGAGACCCGTCGAGGGGGACTCTACCCTCGCCGGACCGGGTCCCGCGTCGTTCGACCCGGGACTCTCTACCTCTGCCTCGAGGACTTGCCCGTCGTCTGGGTGACGCTGTTTGGCGGGGAGACGGAGTCAAAGGAGTAACCACCCGACTCGTGTCGTGTCGAGATGGGGAGTGGGTGGACCACGGGTGGTCACTCGACCGTGTGGAGACTCGCACCTCAGGGATCGGAGACCTACCCCCCACGAGGGCCCTCCGTACGTCTTTGTGTGTACCGACCTCCCCCGTCCGGGTCTCCGTCTAAGCCGTGGTTCTAGTGTCGGTCACTCCTGAGCCGGTCGACGACCCTCGCCCGGTCCGTCCCTCTGACCACCCCCCGTCTGTCTACCGTGCTTGCCTACCTCTGGGTAGCCGCACGCTCCATGTCCCTTCTGTCACTCGACCCACTCCCCCCCGTCGTAACGTCCCCCCCGGTCCCCCACCCCGACCGTCCCTCCGTCCTGGGCTCCCCTGTAGGGCAGTGTACGAGTCGGACACACGCGCTCCGACGCCGAGATGTGGCGCGTCTCCCGTCGGGACTCCGGGTCGAGTGACTGCACACCCCCACGGGTCGGGGCTGAGTCCTCCTCCGACAGTCCCTCCCCCTACAGAAGTCCGGTACGGGCGGGTCCACGACTGTGGGTGACACGGGAGAGACACACGGGGAGTTTCAGTCTAGGGACTGGAAAGAGAGGTGGCGCTACCCCACCCCCACCGCCCGTCTCGCAGGAGTTTCGTCTCACGTTGGAGAAGGTCGTTTGTGGTGGGAGTGGCTCAGAAGTAGAGGGTAGGAGCGGCCCCACCGACCGGGGTCCTGACGAGCGGAGCCTGGAAGAGGTCGGGGGTCCGGTCCAAGTGACAGGTCAGCTTGGTTGAGGTGGGGCTCCCCCTTGTCTACGGAGGATTACTCTAGGATCCGTCGGGGTGCACCGTACGTCATGTCGGCTCTACCCATGCGCCGATTAATACGAATTAATGTATATTAAACTTAAGTTCTTAGGTAATTTTCTTTCCTAACGTAATCGTCGGTCGGCGACAAACGGTTGTGTGTCTCCTTTAGCACCTGAAAGTACAGCATTAATGCACTGCGACGACACCCGGCGCCGACCGAGAGGGCCCCCGGGGTCAGGTCCGGGCGGGCGGGACTCCGGGGGCTGCGACGATGCGGACCGGCTTGACCAGCCCTCTTCTGATGTCCGATACGGGCTACCACTAGACACTGGGAACCCCGGAGTTTCTCCAGTGTGATGTCTTCGACTTGGTTCTTCGGGTCGTCTCTGTACGGGAAACCGTCACCCTTGTCTTCGTCTCCCACTGCCTGTTTCCCCGACTCTCTGTGGGGACCGGAAACTCGTCCGGGACGAGCCCGTCGCGACCTACACGACCCCTCCTTCCCCCCCTCCGCCCTCCTGACTCTCTCCCCTTCGACTCCCCCACTCCTGACTCTCCCCCTCCTGACCCCCTCGACCCCCCCTCCTGACTCTCCCCTCCTGACGCTCCGCCCTCCTAACACTCCCCCTCCTGAAGTTCCCCA